>JBBPBR010000469.1:42831-89496 GCA_037974775.1 Cicer pinnatifidum
AGAATAAGACTAGGGAGGACGAAAATGACCTAAATGTTCATCCAATGACACAAACACACCTATTGGATTCACAAGATTGTTTAGAAACCCTAATTGGACAAGAATAAGCCTAGGGATGATGAAAATGACCTAAATATTCAACCAATGACACAAATGAACTTATTGGATGCACAAGATTGCTTAAAATCCTAATTGGACAAGAATAAGACTAGGGAGGACGAAAATGACCTAAATGTTCATCCAATGACACAAACACACCTATTGGATGCACAAGATTGGTTAGAAACCCTAATTGGACAAGAATAAGCCTTGGGAGGACGAAAATGACCTAAATGTTCGTCCAATGACACAAATGAACTTATTGGATGCACAAGATTGGTTAAAAACCCTAATTGGAAAAGAATAACCTTAGGGAGGACGAAAATGACCTAAATGTTCATCCAATGACACAAATGAACTTATTGGATGCACAAGATTGGTTAAAAACCCTAATTGGAAAAGAATAAGCCTAGGGAGGACGAAAATGACCTTAATGTTCATCCAATGACACAAACACACCTATTGGATGCACAAGATTGGTTAGAAACCCTAATTGGACAAGAATAAGCCTAGGGAGGACGAAAATGACCTAAATGTTAATCCAATGACACAAATGTACTTATTGGATGCACAAGATTGGTTAAAAACCCTAATTGGACAAGAATAAGCCTAGGGAGGACGAAAATGACCTAAATGTTCATCCAATGACACAAACACACCTATTGGATGCACAAGATTGGTTAAAAATCCTAATTGGACAAGAATAAGCATAGGGAGGACGAAAATGACCTAAATGTTCATCAAATGACACAAACACACCTATTGGATGCACAAGATTGGTTAGAAACCATCATTGGACAAGAATAAGCCTAGGGAGGACGGAAATGACCTAAATATTCATCCAATGACACAAATGAACTTATTGGATGCACAAGATTGCTTAAAACCCTAATTGGACAAGAATAAGACTTGGGAGGACGAAAATGACCTAAATGTTCATCCAATGACACAAATGAACTTATTGGATGCAAAAGATTGGTTAAAAACCCTAATTGGACAAGAATAAGCCTAGGGAGGACGAAAATGACCTAAATGTTCATCCAATGACACAAACACACCTATTGGATGCACAAGATTGATTAGAAACCCTAATTGGACAAGAATAAGCCTAGGGAGGACGAAAATGACCTAAATGTTAATCCAATGACACAAATGAACTTATTGGATGCACAAGATTGGTTAAAAACCCTAATTGGACAAGAATAAGCCTAGGGAGGACGAAAATAACCTAAATGTTCATCAAATGACTAAACACACCAATTGGATGCACAAGATTGGTTATAAACCCTAATTGGACAAGAATAAGCCTAGGGAGGACGAAAATGACCTAACTATTCATCCAATGACACAAATGAACTTATTGGATGCACAAGATTGGTTAAAAACCCTAATTGGACAAGAATAAGCCTAGGGAGGACGAAAATGACCTAAATGTTCATCCAATGACACAAACACACCTATTGGATGCACAAGATTGGTTAAAAACCCTAATTGGACAAGAATAAGCATAGGGAGGACGAAAATGACCTAAATGTTCATCGAATGACACAAACACACCTATTGGAACCACAAGATTGGTTAAAAACCCTAATTGGACAAGAATAAGCCTAGGGAGGACGAAAATGACCTAAATGTTAATCCAATGACACAAATGAACTTATTGGATGCACAAGATTGGTTAAAAACCCTAATTGGACAAGAATAAGCCTAGGGAGGACGAAAATAACCTAAATGTTCATCAAATGACTAAACACACCTATTGGATGCACAAGATTGGTTAGAAACCCTAATTGGACAAGAATAAGCCTAGGAAGGACGAAAATGACCTAAATGTTCACCCAATGACACAAACACACCTATTGGATGCACAAGATTGGTTAGAAACCCTAATTGGACAAGAATAAGCCTAGCGAGGACGAAAATGACCTAAGTATTCATCGAATGACACAAATGAACTTATTGGATGCACAAGATTGCTTAAAACCCTAATTGGACAAGAATAAGACTAGGGAAGACGAAAATGACCTAAATGTTCATCCAATGACACAAACACACCTATTGGATGCCCAAGATTGGTTAGAAACCTTAATTGGACAAGAATAAACCTAGCAAGGACGAAAATGACCTAAATGTTAATCCAATGACACAAATGAACTTATTGGATGCACAAGATTGGTTAAAAACCCTAATTGGACAAGAATAAGCCTAGGGAGGACGAAAATAACCTAAATGTTCATCCAATGACACAAACACACCTATTGGATGCACAAGATTGGTTAAAAACCCTAATTGGACAAAAATAAGCCTAGGATGGACGAAAATGACCTAAATGTTCGTCTAATGACACAAATGAACATATTGGATGCACAAGATTGGTTAAAAACCCTAATTGGACAAGAATAAGACTAGGGAGGATGAAAATGACCTAAATGTTCATCCAATGACACAAACGCACCTATTGGATTCACAAGATTGGTTAGAAACCCTAATTGGACAAGAATAAGCCTAGTGAGGACGAAAATGACCTAAATGTTAATCCAATGACACAAATGAACTTATTGGATGCACAAGATTGGTTAAAAACCCTAATTGGACAAGAATAAGCCTAGGGAGGACGAAAATAACCTAAATGTTCATCAAATGACTAAATACACCTATTGGATGCACAAGATTGGTTAGAAACCCTAATTGGACAAGAATAAGCCTAGGGAGGACGAAAATGACCTAAATGTTCACCCAATGACACAAATGAACTTATTGGATGCACAAGATTGGTTAAAAACCCTAATTGGACAAGAATAAGCCTAGGGAGGACGAAAATGACCTAAATGTTCATCCAATGACACAAACACACCTATTGGATGCACAAGATTTGTTAAAAACCCTATTTGGACAAGAATAAGCATAGGGAGGACGAAAATGACCTAAATGTTCATCCAATGACACAAACACACCTATTGGATGCACAAGATGGGTTAGAAACCCTAATTGGACAAGAATAAGCCTTGGGAGGACGAAAATGACCTAAATGTTCATCCAATGACACAAATGAACTTCTTGGATGCACAAGATTGGTTAAAAACCCTAATTGGACAAGAATAAGCCTAGGGAGGACGAAAATGACCTAAATGTTCATCCAATGACACAAACACACCTATTGGATGCACAAGATTGGTTAGAAACCCTAATTGGACAAAAATAAGCCTAGGGAGGACGAAAATGACCTAAATGTTAATCCAATGACACAAATGAACTTATTGGATGCACAAGATTGGTTAAAAACCCTAATTGGACAAGAATAAGCCTAGGGAGGACGAAAATAACCTAAATGTTAATCCAATGACTCAAATGAACTTATTGGATGCACAAGATTGGTTAAAAACCCTAATTGGACAAGAATAAGCCTAGGGAGGACGAAAATGACCTAAATGTTCATCCAATGACACAAACACACCTATTGGATGCACAAGATTGGTTAGAAACCCTAATTGGACAAGAATATGCTTAGGGAGGACGAAAATGACCTAAATGTTCATCCAATGACACAAATGAACTTATTGGATGCACAAGATTGGTTAAAAACCCTAATTGGACAAGAATAAGCCTAGGGAGGACGAAAATGACCTAAATGTTCATCCAATGACACAAACACACCTATTGGATGCACAAGATTGCATAAAAACCCTAATTGGACAAGAATAAACCTAGGGAAGACGAAAATGACCTAAATGTTCTTCCAATGACACAAATGAACTTATTGGATGCACAAGATTGGTTAAAAACCCTAATTGGACAAGAATAAGCCTAGGGAGGACGAAAATGACCTAAATGTTCATCCAATGACACAAACACACCTATTGGATGCTCAAGATTGGTTAGAAACCCTAATTGGACAAGAATAAGCCTAGGGAGGACGAAAATGACCTAAATGTTAATCCAATGACACAAATGAACTTATTGGATGCACAAGATTGGTTAAAAACCCTAATTTGACAAGAATAAGCCTAGGGAGGACGAAAATGACCTAAATGTTCATCCAATGACACAAACACACCTATTGGATGCACAAGATTGGTTAGAAACCCTAATTGGACAAGAATAAGCCTAGGGAGGACGAAAACGACCTAAATAGTAATCCAATGACACAAATGAACTTATTGGATGCACAAGATTGGTTAAAAACCCTAATTAGACAAGAATAAGCCTAGGGAGGATGAAAATGACCTAAATGTTCATCCAATGACACAAACACACTTATTGGATGCACAAGATTGGTTAGAAACCCTAATTGGACAAGAATAAGCCTAGGGAGGACGAAAATGACCTAAATGTTAATCCAATGACACAAATGAACTTATTGGATGCACAAGATTGGTTAAAAACCCTAATTGGACAAGAATAAGCCTAGGGAGGACGAAAATAACCTAAATGTTCATCAAATGACTAAACACACCTATTCGATGCACAAGAATGGTTAGAAACCCTAATTGGACAAGAATAAGCATAGGGAGGACGAAAATGACCTAACTATTCATCCAATGACACAAATGAACTTATTGGATGCACAAGATTGGTTAAAAACCCTAATTGGACAAGAATAAGCCTAGGGAGGACGAAAATGACCTAAATGTTCATCCAATGACACAAACACACCTATTGGATGCACAAGATTGGTTAGAAACCCTAATTGGACAAGAATAAGCCTAGGAAGGACGAAAATGACCTAAATGTTAATCCAATGACACAAATGAACTTATTGGATGCACAAGATTGCTTAACACCCTAATTGGACAAGAATAAGACTAGGGAGGACGAAAATGACCTAAATGTTCATCCAATGACACAAATGAACTTATTGGATGCACAAGATTGCTTAAAACCCTAATTGGACAAGAATAAGACTAGGGTGGACGAAAATGACCTAAATGTTCATCCAATGACACAAATGAACTTATTGGATGCACAAGATTGGTTAAAAACCCTAATTGGACAAGAATAAGCCTAGGGAGGACGAAAATGACCTAAATGTTCATCCAATGACACAAACACACCTATTGGATGCACAAGATTGGTTACAAACCCTAATTGGACAAGAATATGCCTAGGGAGGACGAAAATGACCTAAATGTTCATCCAATGACACAAACACACCTATTGGATGCACACGATTGGTTAGAAACCCTAATTTGACAAGAATAAGCCTAGGGAGGACGAAAATGACCTAACTATTCATCCAATGACACAAATGAACTTATTGGATGCACAAGATTGGTTAAAAACCCTGATTGGGAAAGAATAAGCCTAGGGAGGACGAAAATGACCTAAATGTTCATCCAATGACACAAACACACCTATTGGATGCACAAGATTGGTTAGAAACCCTAATTAGACAAGAATAAGCCTAGGGAGGACGAAAATGACCTAAAAGTTAATCCAATGACACAAATGAACTTATTGGATGCACAAGATTGGTTAAAAACCCTAATTGGACAAGAATAAGCCTAGGGAGGACGAAAATAATCTAAATGTTCATCAAATGACTAAACACACCTATTGGATGCACAAGATTGGTTAGAAACCCTAATTGGACAAGACTAAGCCTAGGGAGGACGAAAATGACGTAAATGTTCACCCAATGACACAAATGAACTTATTGGATGCACAAGATTGGTTAAAAACCCTAATTGGACAAGAATAAGCCTAGGGAGGACGAAAATGACCTAAATGTTCATCCAATGACACAAACACACCTATTGGATGCACAAGATTGGTTAAAAACCCTAATTGGACAAGAATAAGCATAGGGAGGACGAAAATGACCTAAATGTTCATCCAATGACACAAACACACCTATTGGATGCACAAGATTGGTTAGAAACCCTAATTGGACAAGAATAAGCCTAGGGAGGACGAAAATGACCTAAATATTCATCCAATGACACAAATGAACTTATTGGATGCACAAGATTGCTTAAAACCCTAATTGGACAAGAATAAGACTTGGAAAGACAAAAATGACCTAAATGTTCATCCAATGACACAAATGAACTTATTGGATGCACAAGATTGGTTAAAAACCCTAATTGGACAAGAATAAGCCTAGGGAGGACGAAAATGACCTAAATGTTCATCCAATGACACAAACACACCTATTGGAAGCACAAGATTGGTTAGAAACCCTAATTGGACAAGAATAAGCCTTAGGAGGACGAAAATGACCTAAATGTTCATCCAATGACACAAATGAACTTATTGGATGCACAAGATTGGTTAAAAACCCTAATTGGACAAGAATAAGCCTAGGGAGGACGAAAATGACCTAAATGTTCATCCAATGACACAAACACACCTATTGGATGCACAAGATTGTTTAGAAACCCTTATTGGACAAGAATAAGCCTAGGGAGGACGAAAATGACCTACATGTTCATCCAATGACACAAATGAACATATTGGATGCACAAGATTGGTTAAAAACCCTAATTGGACAAGAATAAGCCTAGGGAGGACGAAAATGACCTAAATGTTCATCCAATGACACAAACACACCTATTGGATGCACAAGATTGGTTAAAAACCCTAATTGGACAAGAATAAGCCTAGGGAGGTTGAAAATGACCTAAATGTTCATCCAATGACACAAATGAACTTATTGGATGCACAAGATTGCTTAAAAACCCTAATTGGACAAGAATAAGCCTAGGGAGGACGAAAATGACCTAAATGTTCATCCAATGATACAAACACACCTATTGAACGCACAAGATTGGTTAAAAACCCTAATTAGATAAGAATATGCCTAGGGAGGACGAAAATGACCTAAATGTTCATCCAACGACACAAATGAACTTATTGGATGCACAAGATAGCTTAAAAACCCTAATTGGACAAGAATAAGCCTAGGGAGGATGAAAATGACCTAAATGTACATCCAATGACACAAATGAACTTATTGGAGGCACAAGATTGGTTAAAAACCCTAATTGGACGAGAATAAGCCTAGGGAGGATGAAAATGACTTAAATGTTCATCCAATGACACAAACACACCTATTGGATGCACAAGATTGGTTAAAAACCCTAATTGGACAAGAATAAGACTAGGGAGGACGAAAATGACCTAAATGTTCATCCAATGACACAAACACACCTATTGGATGCACAAGATTGGTTAGAAACCCTAATTGGACAAGAATAAGCCTAGGGAGGACGAAAATGACCTAAGTGTTAATCCAATGACACAAATGAACTTATTGGATGCACAAGATTGGTTAAAAACCCTAATTGGACAAGAATAAGCCTAGGGAGGACGAAAATGACCTAAATGTTCATCCAATGACACAAACACACCTATTGGATGCACAAGATTTGTTAGAAACCCTAATTGGACAAGAATATGCCTAGGGAGGACGAAAATGACCTAAATGTTCATCCAATGACACAAACACACCTATTGGATGCACACGATTGGTTAGAAACCCTAATTTGACAAGAATAAGCCTAGGGAGGACGAAAATGACCTAACTATCCATCCAATTACACAAATGAACTTTATGGATGCACAAGATTGGTTAAAAACCCTAATTGGAAAAGAATAAGCCTAGGGAGGACGAAAATGACCTAAATGTTCATCCAATGAAACAAACACACCTATTGGATGCACAAGATTGGTTAGAAACCCTAATTGGACAAGAATAAGCTTAGGGAGGACAAAAATGACCTAAATGTTAATCCAATGACATAAAAGAACTTATTGGATGCACAAGATTGATTAAAAACCCTAATTGGACAAGAATAAGCCTAGGGAGGACGAAAATAACCTAAATGTTCATCAAATGACTAAACACACCTATTGGATGCACAAGATTGGTTAAAAACCCTAATTGGACAAGAATAAGCCTAGGGAGGACGAAAATGACCTAAATGTTCATCCAATGACACAAACACACCTATTGGATGCACAAGATTGGTTAAAAACCCTAATTGGACAACAATAAGCATAGGGAGGACGAAAATGACCTAAATGTTCCTCCAATGAAACAAACACACCTATTGGATGCACAAGATTCGTTAGAAACCCTAATTGGACAAGAATAAGCCTAGGGAGGACGAAAATGACCTAAATGTTCATCCAATGACACAAATGAACTTATTGGATGCACAAGATTGGTTAAAAACCCTAATTGGACAAGAATAAGCCTAGGGAGGACGAAAATAACCTAAATGTTCATCAAATGACTAAACACACCTATTGGATGCACAAGATTGGTTAGAAACCGTAATTGGACAAGAATAAGCCTAGGGAGGACGAAAATGACCTAACTATTCATCCAATGACACAAATGAACTTATTGGATGCACAAGATTGGTTAAAAACCCTAATTGGACAAGAATAAGCCTAGGGAGGACGAAAATGACCTAAATGTTCATCCAATGACACAAACACACCTATTGGATGCACAAGATTGGTTAGAAACCCTAATTGGACAAGAATATGCCTAGGGAGGAAGAAAATGACCTAAATGTTCATCCAATGACACAAATGAACTCATTGGATGCACAAGATTGGTTAAAAACCTTAATTGGAAAAGAATAAGCCTAGGGATGACGAAAATGACCTAAATGTTCATCCAATGACACAAACACACCTATTGGATGCACAAGATTGGTAAGAAACCCTAATTGGACAAGAATAAGCCTAGGGAGGACGAAAATGACCTAAATGTTAATCCAATGACACAAATGAACTTATTGGATGCACAAGATTGGTTAGAAACCCTAATTGGACAAGAATAAGCCTAGGGAGGACGAAAATGACCTAAATGTTAATCCAATGACACAAATGAACTTACTGGACGCACAAGATTGGTTAAAAACCCTAATTGGACAAGAATAAGCCTAGGGAGGACGAAAATGACCTAAATGTTCATCCAATGACACAAACACACCTATTGGATGCACAAGATTGGTTAGAAACCCTAATTGGACAAGAATAAGCCTAGGGAGGACGAAAATGACCTAAATGTTAATCCAATGACACAAATGAACTTATTGGATGCACAAGATTGGTTAAAAACCCTAATTGGACAAGAATAAGCCTAGGGAGGACGAAAACGACCTAAATGTTCATCCAATGACACAAACACACCTATTGGATACACAAGATTGTTTAGAAACCCTAATTGGACAAGAATAAGCCTAGGGAGGACGAAAATGACCTAAATGTTAAACCAATGACACAAATGAACATATTGGATGCACAAGATTGCTTAAAACCCTAATTGGACAAGAATAAGACTAGGGAGGACGAAAATAACCTAAATGTTCATCCAATGACACAAACACACCTATTGGATGCACAAGATTGGTTAAAAACCCTAATTGGACAAGAATAACCCTAGGGAGGACGAAAATGACCTAAATGTTCATCCAATGACACAAACACACCTATTGGATGCACAAGATTGGTTAAAAACCCTAATTGGACAAGAATAAGCCTAGGGTGGACGAAAATGACCTAAATGTTTATCGAATGACACAAATGAACTTATTGGATGCACAAGATTGGTTAAAAACCCTAATTGGACAAGAATAAGCCTAGGGAGGACGAAAATGACCTAAATGTTCATCCAATGACACAAACACACCTATTGGATGCACAAGATTGGTTAAAAACCCTAATTGGACAAGAATAAGCATAGGGATGACGAAAATGACCTAAATGTTCATCCAATGACACAAACACACCTATTGGATGCACAAGATTGGTTAGAAACCCTAAATGGACAAGAATAAGCATGGGGAGTACGAAAATGACCTAAATGTTCATCCAATGACACAAACACACCTATTGGATGCACAAGATTGGTTAAAAACCCTAATTGGACAAGAATAAGCCTAGGGAGGACGAAAATGACCTAAATGATAATCCAATGACACAAATGAACTTATTGGATGCACAAGATTGGTTAAAAACCCTAATTGGACAAGAATAAGCCTAGGGAGGACGAAAATAACCTAAATGTTCATCAAATGACTAAACACACCTATTGGATGCACAAGATTGGTTAGAAACCCTAATTGCACAAGAATAAGCCTAGGGAGGACGAAAATGACCTAAATGTTCATCCAATGACACAAATGAACTTATTGGATGCACAAGATTGGTTAAAAACCCTAATTGGACAAGAATAAGCCTAGGGAGGACGAAAATAACCTAAATGCTCATCAAATGACTAAACACACCTATTGGATGCACAAGATTGGTTAAAAACCCTAATTGGACAAGAATAAGCCTAGGGAGGACGAAAATGACCTAAATGTTCATCCAATGACACAAACACACCTATTGGATGCACAAGATTGGTTAGAAACCCTTATTGGACAAGAATAAGCCTAGGGAGGACGAAAATGACCTAAATGTTAATCCAAAGACACAAATGAACTTATTGGATGCACAAGATTGGTTAAAAACCCTAATTGGACAAGAATAAGCCTAGGGAGGACGAAAATGACCTAAATGTTCATCCAATGACACAAACACACCTATTGGATGCACAAGATTGGTTAAAAACCCTAATTGGACAAGAATAAGCCTAGGGAGGACGAAAATTACCTAAATGTTCATCCAATGACACAAACACACCTATTGGATGCACAAGATTTGTTAGAAACCCTAATTGGACAAGAATAAGCCTAGGAAGGACGAAAATGACCTAAATGTTAAACCAATGACACAAATGAACTTATTGGATGCACAAGATTGGTTAAAAACCCTAATTGGACAAGAATAAGCCTAGGAGGGACGAAAATGACCTAAATGTTAATCCAATGACACAAATGAACTTATTGGATGCACAAGTTTGGTTAAAAACCCTAATTAGACAAGAATAAGCCTAGGGAGGACGAAAATGACCTTAAAGTTCATCCAATGACACAAACACACCTATTGGATGCACAAGATTGGTTAGAAACCCTAATTGGACAAGAATAAGCCTTGGGAGGACGAAAATGACCTAAATATTCATCCAATGACACAAATGAACTTATTGGATGCACAAGATTGGTTAAAAACCCTAATTGGACAAGAATAAGCCTAAGGAGGACGAAAATGACCTAAATATTCATCCAATGACACAAACACACCTATTGGATGCACAAGATTGGTTAGAAACCCTAATTGGACAAGAATAAGCCTAGGGAGGACGAAAATGACCTAAATGTTAATCCAATGACACAAATGAACTTATTGGATGCACAAGATTGGTTAAAAACCCTAATTGGACAAGAATAAGCCTAGGGAGGACGAAAATAACCTAAATGTTCATCAAATGACTAAACACACCTATTGGATGCACAAGATTGGACAAGAATAAGCCTAGGGAGGACGAAAATGACCTAAATGTTCATCCAATGACACAAACACACCTATTGGATGCACAAGATTGGTTAAAAACCCTAATTGGACAAGAATAAGCCTAGGGAGGACGAAAATGACCTAAATGTTCATCCAATGACACAAACACACCTATTGGATTCACAAGATTGGTTAAAAACCCTAATTGGACAAGAATAAGCCTAGGGAGGACGAAAATGACCTAAATGTTCATCCAATGACACAAACACACCTATTGGATGCACAAGATTGGTTAAAAACCCTAATTGGACAAGAATAAGCATAGGGAGGACGAAAATGACCTAAATGTTCATCCAATGATACAAACACACCTATTGGATGCACAAGATTGGTTAGAAACCCTAATTGGACAAGAATAAGCCTAGGGAGGACGAAAATGACCTAAATGTTAATCCAACGACACAAATGAACTTATTGGATGCACAAGATTGGTTAAAAACCATAATTGGACAAGAATAAGCCTAGGGAGGATGAAAATAACCTAAATGTTCATCAAATGACTAAACACACCTATTGGATGCACAAGATTGGTTAAAAACCCTAATTGGACAAGAATAAGCCTAGGGAGGACGAAAATGACCTAAATGTTCATCCAATGACACAAACACACCTATTGGATGCACAAGATTGGTTAAAAACCCTAATTGGACAAGAATAAGCCTAGGGAGGACGAAAATAACATAAATGTTCATCAAATGACTAAACACACCTAATGGATGCACAAGATTTGTAAGAAACCCTAATTGGACAAGAATAAGCCTAGGGAGGACGAAAATGACCTAAATGTTAATCCAATGACACAAATGAACTTATTGGATGCACAAGATTGGTTAAAAACCCTAATTGGACAAGAATAAGCCTAGGGAGGACGAAAATGACCTAAATGTTCATCCAATGACACAAATAAACATATTGGATGCACAAGATTGGTTAAAAACCCTAATTGGACAAGAATAAGCCTAGTGAGGACGAAAATGACCTAAATGTTCATCCAATGACACAAATGAACTTATTGGATGCACAAGATTGGTTAAAAACCCAAATTGGACAAGAATAAGCCTAGGGAGGACGAAAATGACCTAAATGTTCATCCTATGACACAAACACACCTATTGGATGCACAAGATTGGTTAAAAACCCTAATTGGACAAGAATAAGCATAGGGAGGACGAAAATGACCTAAATGTTCATCCAATGACACAAACACACCTATTGGATGCACAAGATTGGTTAGAAACCCTAATTGGACAAGAATAAGCCTAGGGAGGACGAAAATGACCTAAATATTCATCCAATGACACAAATGAACTTATTGGATGCACAAGATTGGTTAGAAACCCTAATTGGACAAGAATATGCCTAGGGAGGACGAAAATGACCTAAATGTTCATCCAATGACACAAACACACCTATTGGATGCACACGATTGGTTAGAAACCCTAATTTGACAAGAATAAGCCTAGGGAGGACGAAAATGACCTAACTATTCATCCAATGACACAAATGAACTTATTGGATGCACAAGATTGGTTAAAAACCCTAATTGGACAAGAATAAGCTTAGGGAGGACGAAAATGACCTAAATGTTCATCCAATGACACAAACACACCTATTGGATGCACAAGATTGGTTAGAAAACCTAATTGGACAAGAATATGCCTAGGGAGGACGAAAATGACCTAAATGTTCATCCAATGACACAAACACACCTATTGGATGCACACGATTGGTTAGAAACCCTAATTTGACAAGAATAAGCCTAGGGAGGACGAAAATGACCTAACTATTCATCCAATGACACAAATGAACTTATTGGATGCACAAGATTGGTTAAAAACCCTAATTGGAAAAGAATAAGCCTAGGGAGGACGAAAATGACCTAAATGTTCATCCAATGAAACAAACACACCTATTGGATGCACAAGATTGGTTAGAAACCCTAATTGGACAAGAATAAGCTTAGGGAGGATAAAAATGACCTAAATGTTAATCCAATGACATAAAAGAACTTATTGGATGCACAAGATTGATTAAAAACCCTAATTGGACAAGAATAAGCCTAGAGAGGACGAAAATAACCTAAATGTTCATCAAATGACTAAACACACCTATTGGATGCACAAGATTGGTTAAAAACCCTAATTGGACAAGAATAAGCCTAGGGAGGACGAAAATGACCTAAATGTTCATCCAATGACACAAACACACCTATTGGATGCACAAGATTGGTTAAAAACCCTAATTGGACAAGAATAAGCCTTGGGAGGACAAAAATGACCTAAATGTTCATCCAATGACACAAACACACCTATTGGATGCACAAGATTGGTTAAAAACCTTAATTGGACAAGAATAAGCCTAGGGAGGATGAAAATGACCTAAATGTTAATCCAATGACACAAATGAACTTATTGGATGCACAAGATTGGTTAAAAACCCTAATTGGACAAGAATAAGCCTAGGGAGGACGAAAATAACCTAAATGTTCATCAAATGACTAAACACACCTATTGGATGCACAAGATTGGTTAAAAACCCTAATTGGACAAGAATAATCCTAGGGAGGACGAAAATGACCTAAATGTTCATCCAATGACACAAACACACCTATTGGATGCACAAGATTGGTTAGAAATCCTAATTGGACAAGAATAAGCCTAGGGAGGACGAAAATGACCTAAATGTTAATCCAATGACACAAATGAACTTATTGGATGCACAAGATTGGTTAAAAACCCTAATTGGACAAGAATAAGCATAGGGAGGACGAAAATGACCTAAATGTTCATCAAATGACACAAACACACCTATTGGATGCACAAGATTGGTTAGAAACCCTAATTGGACAAGAATAAGCCTAGGGAGGACGAAAATGACCTAAATATTCATCCAATGACACAAATGAACTTATTGGATGCACAAGATTGCTTAAAAACCCTAATTGGACAAGAATAAGACTAGGGAGGACGAAAATGACCTAAATGTTCATCCAATGACACAAACACACCTATTGGATGCACAAGATTGGTTAGAAACCCTAATTGGACAAGAATAAGCATAAGGAGGACGAAAATGACCTAAATGTTCATCCAATGACACAAACACACCTATTGGATGCACAAGATTGGTTAAAAACCCTAATTGGACAAGAATAAGCCTAGGGAGGACGAAAATGACCTAAATGTTAATCCAATGACACAAATGAACTTATTGGATGCACAAGATTGGTTAAAAACCCTAATTGGACAAGAATAAGCCTAGGGAGGACGAAAATAACCTAAATGTTCATCAAATGACTAAACACACCTATTGGATGCACAATATTGGTTAAAAACCCTAATTGGACAAGAATAATCCTAGGGAGGACGAAAATGACCTAAATGTTATCCAATGACACAAACACACCTATTGGATGAACAAGATTGGTTAAAAACCCTAATTGGACAAGAATAAGACTAGGGAGGACGAAAATGACCTAAATGTTCATCCAATGACACAAACACACCTATTGGATTCACAAAATTGATTAGAAACCCTAATTGGACAAGAATAAGCCTAGGGATGATGAAAATGACCTAAATATTCATCCAATGACACAAATGAACTTATTGGATGCACAAGATTGCTTAAAACCCTAATTGGACAAGAATAAGACTAGGGAGGACGAAAATGACCTAAATGTTCATCCAATGACACAAACACACCTATTGGATGCACAAGATTGGTTAGAAACCCTAATTGGACAAGAATAAGCCTAGGGAGAACGAAAATGACCTAAGTGTTCATCCAATGACACAAATGAACTTATTGGATGCCCATGATTGGTTAAAAACCCTAATTTGACAACAATAAGCCTAGGGAGGACGACAATGACCTAAATGTTCATCCAATGACACAAACACACCCATTGGATGCACAAGATTGGTTAAAAACCCTAATTGGACAAGAATAAGCCTAGGGAGGACGAAAATGACCTAACTATTCATCCAATGACACAAATGAACTTATTGGATGCACAAGATTGGTTAAAAACCCTAATTGGACAAGAATATGCCTAGGGAGGAAGAAAATGACTTTAATGTTCATCCAATGACACAAACACACCTATTGGATGCACACGATTGGTTAGAAACCCTAATTTGACAAGAATAAGCCTAGGGAGGACGAAAATGACCTAACTATTCATCCAATGACACAAATGAACTTATTGGATGCACAAGATTGGTTAAAAACCCTAATTGGAAAAGAATAAGCCTAGGGAGGACGAAAATGACCTAAATGTTCATCCAATGACACAAACACACCTATTGGATGCACAAGATTGGTTAGAAACCCTAATTGGACAAGAATAAGCATAGGGAGGACGAAAATGACCTAAATGTTAATCCAATGACACAAATGAACTTATTGGATGCACAAGATTGCTTAAAACCCTAATTGGACAAGAATAAGCCTAGGGAGGACGAAAATGACCTAAATGTTCATCCAATGACACAAACACACCTATTGGATGCACAAGATTGTTTAGAAACCCTAATTGGACAAGAATAACCCTAGGGAGGACGAAAATGACCTAAATGTTCATCCAATGACACAAATGAACATATTGGATGCACAAGATTGGTTAAAAACCCTAATTGGACAAGAATAAGCCTAGGGAGGACGAAAATGACCTAAATGTTCATCCAATGACACAAACACACCTATTGGATGCACAAGATTGGTTAAAAACCCTAATTGGACATGAATAAGCATAGGGAGGACGAAAATGACCTAAATGTTCATCCAATGACACAAACACACCTATTGGATGCACAAGATTGGTTAAAAACACTAATTGGACAAGAATAAGCCTAGGGAGGACGAAAATGACCTAAATGTTCATCAAATGACTAAACACACCTATTGGATGCACAAGATTTGTTAGAAACCCTAATTGGACAAGAATAAGCCTAGGGAGGACGAAAATGACCTAAATGTTAATCCAATGACACAAATGAACTTATTGGATGCACAAGATTGGTTAAAAACCCTAATTGGACAAGAATAAGCCTAGGGAGGACGAAAATGACCTAAATGTTCATCCAATGACACAAACACACCTATTGGAAGCACAAGATTGGTTAGATATCCTAATTGAACAAGAATAAGCCTTAGGAGGACGAAAATGACCTAAATGTTCATCCAATGACACAAATGAACTTATTGGATGCACAAGATTGGTTAAAAACCCTAATTGGACAAGAATAAGCCTAGGGAGGACGAAAATGACCTAAATGTTCATCCAATGACACAAACACACCTATTGGATGCACAAGATTGGTAAGAAACCCTAATTGGACAAGAATAAGCCTAGGGAGGACGAAAATGACCTAAATGTTAATCCAATGACACAAATGAACTTATAGGATGCACAAGATTGGTTAAAAACCCTAATTGGACAAGAATAAGCCTAGGGAGGACGAAAATAACCTAAATGTTCATCCAATGACACAAATGAACTTATTGGATGCACAAGATTGGTTAAAAACCCTAATTGGACAAGAATAAGCCTAGGGAGGACGAAAATGACCTAAATGTTCATCCAATGACACAAACACACCTATTGGATGCACAAGATTGGTTAAAAACCCTAATTGGACAAGAATAAGACTAGGGAGGACGAAAATGACCAAAATGTTCATCCAATGACACAAACACACCTATTGGATGCACAAGATTGCATAAAAACCCTAATTGGACAAGAATAAGACTATGGAGGATGATAATGACCTAAATGTTCATCCAATGACACAAATGAACTTATTGGATGCACAAGATTGGTTAAAAACCCTAATTGGACAAGAATAAGCATAGGGAGGACGAAAATAACCTAAATGTTCATCCAATGACACAAATGAACTTATTGGATGCACAAGATTGGTTAAAAACCCTAATTGGACAAGAATAAGCCTAGGGAGGACGAAAATGACCTAAATGTTCATCCAATGACACAAACACACCTATTGGATGCACAAGATTGGTTAGAAACCCTAATTGGACAAGAATAAGCCTAGGAAGGACTAAAATGACCTAAATGTTAATCCAATGACACAAATGAACTTATTGGATGCACAAGATTGGTTAAAAACCCTAATTGGACAAGAATAAGCCTAGGGAGGACGAA
Source organism: Cicer pinnatifidum (assembly GCA_037974775.1). NCBI lineage: Eukaryota > Viridiplantae > Streptophyta > Magnoliopsida > Fabales > Fabaceae > Cicer > Cicer pinnatifidum. The sequence goes on from JBBPBR010000469.1 coordinate 60,512, forward strand.
AATGACCTAAATGTTCATCCAATGACACAAACACACCTATTGGATGCACAAGATTGGTTAAAAACCCTAATTGGACAAGAATAAGCCTAGGGAGGACGAAAATGACGTAAATGTTCGTCCAATGACACAAACACACCTATTGGATGCACAAGATTGCATAAAAACCCTAATTGGACAAGAATAAGACTAGGGAGGACGAAAATGACCTAAATGTTCATCCAATGACACAAATGAACTTATTGGATACACAAGATTGGTTAAAAACCCTAATTGGACAAGAATAAGCATAGGGAGGACGAAAATGACCTAAACGTTCATCCAATGACACAAACCCACATATTGGATGCACAAGATTGCTTAAAACCCTAATTGGACAAGAATAAGACTAGGGAGGACGAAAATGACCTAAATGTTCATCTAATGACACAAATGAACTTATTGGATGCACAAGATTGGTTAAAAACCCTAATTGGACAAGAATAAGCCTAGGGAGGACGAAAATGACCTAAATGTTCGTCCAATGACACAAACACACCTATTGGATGCACAAGATTACATAAAACCCTAATTGGACAAGAATAAGACTAGGGAGGACGAAAATGACATAAATGTTCATCCATTGACACAAATGAACTTATTGGATGCAAAAGATTGGTTAAAAACCCTAATTGGACAAGAATAAGCATAGGGAGGACGAAAATGACCTAAATGTTCATCCAATGACACAAACCCACATATTGGATGCACAAGATTGCTTAAAACCCTAATTGGACAAGAATAAGACTAGGGAGGACGAAAATGACCTAAATGTTCATCCAATGACACAAATGAACTTATTGGATGCACAAGATTGGTTAAAAACCCTAATTGGACAAGAATAAGCCTAGGGAGGACGAAAATGACCTAAATGTTCGTCCAATGACACAAACACACCTATTGGATGCAAAAGATTGCATAAAACCCTAATAGGACAAGAATAAGACTAGGGAGGACGAAAATGACCTAAATGTTCATCCAATGACACAAATGAACTTATTGGATGCACAAGATTGGTTAAAAACCCTAATTGGACAAGAATAAGCATAGGGAGGACGAAAATGACCTAAATGTTCATCAAATGACACAAACACACCTATTGGATGCACAAGATTGGTTAGAAACCCTAATTGGACAAGAATAAGCCTAGGGAGGACGAAAATGACCTAAATATTCATCCAATGAGACAAATGAACTTATTGGATGCACAAGATTGCTTAAAACCCTAATTGGACAAGAATAAGACTTGGGAGGACGAAAATGACCTAAATGTTCATCCAATAACACAAATGAACTTATTGGATGCATAAGATTGGTTAAAAACCCTAATTGGACAAGAATAAGCCTAGGGAGGACGAAAATGACCTAAATGTTCATCCAATGACACAAACACACCTATTGGAAGCACAAGATTGGTTAGAAACCCTAATTGGACAAGAATAAGCCTTAGGAGGACGAAAATGACCTAAATGTTCTTCCAATGACACAAATGAACTTATTGGATGCACAAGATTGGTTAAAAACCCTAATTGGACAAGAATAAGCCTAGGGAGGACGAAAATGACCTAAATGTTCATCCAATGACACAAACACACCTATTGGATGCACAAGATTGTTTAGAAACCCTAATTGGACAAGAATAAGCCTAGGAAGGACGAAAATGACCTAAATGTTAATCCAATGACACAAATGAACTTATTGGATACACAAGATTGGTTAAAAACCCTAATTGGACAAGAATAAGCCTAGGGAGGACGAAAATGACCTAAATGTTCATCCAATGACACAAACACACCTATTGGATGCACAAGATTGTTTAGAAACCCTAATTGGACAAGAATAAGCCTAGGGAGGACGAAAATGACCTAAATGTTAATCCAATGACACAAATGAACTTATTGGATGCACAAGATTGGTTAAAAACCCTAATTGGACAAGAATAAGCCTAGGGAGGACGAAAATAACCTATGTTCATCAAATGGCTAAACACACCTATTGGATGCACAAGATTGGTTAGAAACCCTAATTGGACAAGAATAAGCCTAGGGAGGACGAAAATGACCTAAATGTTCATCCAATGACACAAACACACCTATTGGATGCACAAGATTGGTTAGAAACCCTAATTGGACAAGAATATGCCTAGGGAGGACGAAAATGACCTAAATGTACATCCACTTACGCAAACACACCTATTGGATGCACACGATTGGTTAGAAACCCTAATTTGACAAGAATAAGCCTAGGGAGGACGAAAATGACCTAACTATTCATCCAATGACACAAATGAACTTATTGGATGCACAAGATTGGTTAAAAACCTTAATTGGAAAAGAATAAGCCTAGGGAGGACGAAAATGACCTAAATGTTCATCCAATGACACAAATGAACTTATTGGATGCACAAGATTGGTTAAAAACCCTAATTGGACAAGAATAAGCCTAGGGAGGACGAAAATGACCTAAATGTTCATCCAATGACACAAACACACCTATTGGATGCACAAGATTGGTTAGAAACCCTAATTGGACAAGAATATGCCTAGGGAGGACGAAAATGACCTAAATGTTCATCCAATGACACAAACACACCTATTGGATGCACACGATTGGTTAGAAACCCTAATTTGACAAGAATAAGCCTAGGGAGGACGAAAATGACCTAGCTATTCATCCAATGACACAAATGAACTTATTGGATGCACAAGATTGGTTAAAAACCTTAATTGGAAAAGAATAAGCCTAGGGAGGACGAAAATGACCTAAATGTTCATCCAATGACACAAATGAACTTATTGGATGCATAAGATTGGTTAAAAACCCTAATTGGACAAGAATAAGCCTAGGGAGGACGAAAATGACCTAAATGTTCATCCAATGACACAAACACACCTATTGAATGCACAAGATTGGTTAGAAACCCTAATTGGACAAGAATAAGCCTAGGAAGGACGAAAATGACCTAAATGTTAATCCAAAGACACAAATGAACTTATTGGATGCACAAGATTGGTTAAAAACCCTAATTGGACAAGAATAAGCCTAGGGAGGACGAAAATGACCTAAATGTTCATCCAATGACACAAACACACCTATTGGATGCACAAGATTGGTTAAAAACCCTAATTGTATAAGAATAAGCATAGGGAAGACGAATATGACCTAAATGTTCATCCAACGACACAAACACACCTATTTGATGCACAAGATTGGTTAGAAACCCTAATTGGACAAGAATAAGCCTAGGGAGGACGAAAATGACCTAAATGTTAATCCAATGACACAAATGAACTTATTGGATGCACAAGATTGGTTAAAAACCCTAATTGGACAAGAATAAGCCTAGGGAGGACGAAAATGACCTAAATCTTCATCCAATGACACAAATGAACTTATTGGATGCACAAGATTGGTTAAAAACCCTAATTGGACAAGAATAAGCTTAGGGAGGACGAAAATGACGTAAATGTTAATCCAATGACACAAATGAACTTATTGGATGCACAAGATTGCTTAAAACCCTAATTGGACAAGAATAAGCATAGGGAGGACGAAAATGACCTAAATGTTCATCCAATGACACAAACACACCTATTGGATGCACAAGATTGTTTTGAAACCCTAATTGGACAAGAATAAGCTTAGGGAGGACGAAATTGACCTAAATGTTCATCCAATGACACAAATGAACTTATTGGATGCACAAGATTGGTTAAAAACCCTAATTGGACAAGAATAAGCCTAGGGAGGACGAAAATGACCTAAATGTTCATCCAATGACACAAACACACCTATTGGATGCACAAGATTGGTTAGAAACCCTAATTGGACAAGAATAAGATAAGGGAGGACGAAAATGACCTAAATGTTAATCCAATGACACAAATGAACTTATTGGATGCACAAGATTGGATAAAAACCCTAATTGGACAAGAATAAGCCTAGGGAGGACGAAAATAACCTAAATGTTCATCAAATGACTAAACACACCTATTGGATGCACAAGATTGGTTAGAAACCCTAATTGGACAAGAATAAGCCTAGGGAGGACGAAAATGACCTAATGTTCACCCAATGACACAAATGAACTTATTGGATGCACAAGATTGGTTAAAAACCCTAATTGGACAAGAATAAGCCTAGGGAGGACGAAAATGACCTAAATGTTCATCCAATGACACAAACACACCTATTGGATGCACAAGATTGGTTAGAAACCCTAATTGGACAAGAATAAACCTAGGAAGGACGAAAATGACCTAAATGTTAATCCAATGACACAAATGAACTTATTGGATGCACAAGATTGGTTAAAAACCCTAATTGGACAAGAATAAGCCTAGGGAGGACGAAAATGACCTAAATGTTCATCCAATGACACAAACACAACTATTGGATGCACAAGATTGGTTAGAAACCCTAATTGGACAAGAATAAGCCTAGGAAGGACGAAAATGACCTAAATGTTCACCCAATGACACAATAGAACTTATTGGATGCACAAGATTGGTTAAAAACCCTAATTGGACAAGAATAAGCCTAGGGAGGACGAAAATGACCTAAATGTTCATCCAATGACACAAACACACCTATTGGATGCACAAGATTGGTTAGAAACCCTAATTGGACAAGAATAAGCCTAGGGAGGACGGAAATGACCTAAATGTTCATCCAATGACACAAACACACCTATTGGATGCACAAGATTGGTTAGAAACCCTAATTGGATAAGAATAAGCCTAGGGAGGATGAAAATGACCTAAATGTTCATCCAATGACACAAACACACCTATTGGATGCACAAGATTGGTTGAAAACCCTAATTGGACAAGAATAAGCCTATGGAGGATTAAAATGACCTAAATGTTCATCGAATGACACAAATGAACTTATTGGATGCACAAGATTGGTTAAAAACCCTAATTAGACAAGAATAAGCCTAGGGAGGATGAAAATGACCTAAATGTTCATCCAATGACACAAACACACCTATTGGATGCACAAGATTGGTTAGAAACCCTAATTGGACAAGAATAAGCCTAGGGAGGACGAAAATGACCTAAATGTTAATCCAATGACACAAATGAACTTATTGGATGCACAAGATTGGTTAAAAACCCTAATTGGACAAGAATAAGCCTAGGGAGGACGAAAATGACCTAAATGTTCATCCAATGACACAAACACACCTATTGGATGCACAAGATTGGTTAGAAACCCTAATTGGACAAGAATAAGCCTAGGAAGGACTAAAATGACCTAAATGTTAATCCAATGACACAAATGAACTTATTGGATGCACAAGATTGGTTAAAAACCCTAATTGGACAAGAATAAGCCTAGGGAGGACGAAAATGACCTAAATGTTCATCCAATGACACAAACACACCTATTGGATGCACAAGATTGGTTAAAAACCCTAATTGGACAAGAATAAGCCTAGGGAGGACGAAAATTACCTAAATGTTCATCCAATGACACAAACACACCTATTGGATGCACAAGATTTGTTAGAAACCCTAATTGGACAAGAATAAGCCTAGGAAGGACGAAAATGACCTAAATGTTAAACCAATGACACAAATGAACTTATTGGATGCACAAGATTGGTTAAAAACCCTAATTGGACAAGAATAAGCCTAGGAGGGACGAAAATGACCTAAATGTTAATCCAATGACACAAATGAACTTATTGGATGCACAAGTTTGGTTAAAAACCCTAATTAGACAAGAATAAGCCTAGGGAGGACGAAAATGACCTTAAAGTTCATCCAATGACACAAACACACCTATTGGATGCACAAGATTGGTTAGAAACCCTAATTGGACAAGAATAAGCCTTGGGAGGACGAAAATGACCTAAATATTCATCCAATGACACAAATGAACTTATTGGATGCACAAGATTGGTTAAAAACCCTAATTGGACAAGAATAAGCCTAAGGAGGACGAAAATGACCTAAATATTCATCCAATGACACAAACACACCTATTGGATGCACAAGATTGGTTAGAAACCCTAATTGGACAAGAATAAGCCTAGGGAGGACGAAAATGACCTAAATGTTAATCCAATGACACAAATGAACTTATTGGATGCACAAGATTGGTTAAAAACCCTAATTGGACAAGAATAAGCCTAGGGAGGACGAAAATAACCTAAATGTTCATCAAATGACTAAACACACCTATTGGATGCACAAGATTGGTTAAAAACCCTGATTGGACAAGAATAAGCCTAGGGAGGACGAAAATGACCTAAATGTTCATCCAATGACACAAACACACCTATTGGATGCACAAGATTGGTTAAAAACCCTAATTGGACAAGAATAAGAGTAGGGAGGACGAAAATGACCTAAATGTTCATCCAATGACACAAACACACCTATTGGATTCACAAGATTGTTTAGAAACCCTAATTGGACAAGAATAAGCTTAGGGAGGATGAAAATGACCTAAATATTCATCCAATGACACAAACACACCTATTGGATGCACAAGATTGGTTAGAAACCCTAATTGGACAAGAATAAGCCTTGGGAGGACGAAAATGACCTAAATGTTCATCCAATGACACAAATGAACTTATTGGATGCACAAGATTGGTTAAAAACCCTAATTGGAAAAGAATAAGCCTAGGGAGGACGAAAATGACCTAAATGTTTATCCAATGACACAAACACACCTATTGGATGCCCAAGATTGGTTAGAAACCCTAATTGGACAAGAATAAGCCTAGGGAGGACAAAAATGACCTAAATGGTAATACAATGACACAAATGAACTTATTGGATGCACAAGATTGGTTAAAAACCCTAATTGGACAAGAATAAGCCTAGGGAGGACGAAAATAACCTAAATGTTCATCAAATGACTAAACACACCTATTGGATGCACAAGATTGGTTAGAAACCCTAATTGGACAAGAATAAGCCTAGGGAGGACGAAAATGACCTAATGTTCACCCAATGACACAAATGAACTTATTGGATGCACAAGATTGGTTAAAAACCCTAATTGGACAAGAATAAGCCTAGGGAGGACGAAAATGACCTAAATGTTCATCCAATGACACAAACACACCTATTGGATGCACAAGATTGGTTAAAAACCCTAATTGGACAAGAATAAGCCTAGGGAGGACGAAAATGACATAAATGTTCATCCAATGACACAAACACACCTATTGGATGCACAAGATTGGATAGAAACCCTAATTGGACAAGAATAAGCCTAGGGAGGACGAAAATGACCTAAATGTTAATCCAATGACACAAATGAACTTATTGGATGCACAAGATTGGTTAAAAACCCTAATTGGACAAGAATAAGCCTAGGGAGGACGAAAATAACCTAAATGTTCATCAAATGACTAAACACACCTATTGGATGCACAAGATTGGTTAGAAACCCTAATTGGAAAAGAATAAGCCTAGGGAGGACGAAAATGACCTAAATGTTCATCCAATGAACAAACACACCTATTGGATGCACAAGATTGGTTAGAAACCCTAATTGGACAAGAATAAGCCTAGGGAGGACGAAAATGACCTAAATGTTAATCCAATGACACAAATGAACTTATTGGATGCACAAGATTGGTTAAAAACCCTAATTGGTCAAGAATAAGCCTAGGAAGGACGAAAATGACCTAAATGTTAATCCAATGACACAAACGAACTTATTGGAGGCACAAGATTGGTTAAAAACCCTAATTGGACAAGAATAAGCCTAGGGAGGACGAAAATGACCTAAATGTTCATCCAATGACACAAACACACCTATTGGATGCACAAGATTGGTTAGAAACCCTAATTGGACAAGAATAAGCCTAGGGAGGACGAAAATGACCTAAATGTTAATCCAATGACACAAATGAACTTATTGGATGCACAAGATTGGTTAAAAACCCTAATTGGACAAGAATAAGCCTAGGGAGGACGAAAATAACCTAAATGTTCATCAAATGACTAAACACACCTATTGGATGCACAAGATTGGTTAGAAACCCTAATTGGACAATAATAAGCCTAGGAAGGACGAAAATGACCTAAATGTTCACCCAAAGACACAAATGAACTTATTGGATGCACAAGATTGGTTAAAAACCCTAATTGGACAAGAATAAGCCTAGGGAGGACGAAAATGACCTAAATGTTCATCCAATGACACAAACACACCTATTGGATGCACAAGATTGGTTAGAAACCCTAATTGGACAAGAATAAGCCTAGGGAGGACGAAAATGACCTAAATGTTAATCCAATGACACAAATGAACTTATTGGATGCACAAGATTGGTTAAAAACCCTAATTGGACAAGAATAAGCATAGGGAGGACGAAAATGACTTAAATGTTCATCCAATGACACAAACACACCTATTGGATGTACAAGATTGGTTAGAAACCCTAATTGGACAAGAATAAGCCTAGGGAGGACGAAAATGACCTAAATATTCATCCAATGACACAAATGAACTTATTGGATGCACAAGATTGCTTAAAACCCTAATTGGACAAGAATAAGACTAGGGAGGACGAAAATGACCTAAATGTTCATCCAATGACACAAACACACCTATTGGATGCACAAGATTGGTTAGAAACCCTAATTGGACAAGAATAAGCCTAGGGAGGATGAAAATGACCTAAATATTCATCCAATGACACAAATGAACATATTGGATGCACAAGATTGCTTAACACCCTAATTGGACAAGAATAAGACTAGGGAGGACGAAAATAACCTAAATGTTCATCCAATGACACAAACACACCTATTGGAGGCACAAGATTGGTTAGAAACCCTAATTGGACAAGAATAAGCCTAGGAAGGACGAAAATGACCTAAATGTTAATCCAATGACACAAACACACCTATTGGATGCACAAGATTGGTTAAAAACCCTAATTGGAAAAGAATAAGCCTAGGGAGGATGAAAATGACCTAAATGTTAATCCAATGACACAAATGAACTTATTGGATGCACAAGATTGGTTAAAAACCCTAATTGGACAAGAATAAGCCTAGGGAGGACGAAAATAACCTAAATGTTCATCAAATGACTAAACACACCTATTGGATGCACAAGATTGGTTAAAAACCCTAATTGGACAAGAATAATCCTAGGGAGGACGAAAATGACCTAAATGTTCATCCAATGACACAAACACACCTATTGGATGCACAAGATTGGTTAAAAACCCTAATTGGACAAGAATAAGACTAGGGAGGACGAAAATGACCTAAATGTTCATCCAATGACACAAACACACCTATTGGATTCACAAGATTGTTTAGAAACCCTAACTGGACAAGAATAAGCCTAGGGATGATGAAAATGACCTAAATATTCATCCAATGACACAAATGAACTTATTGGATGCACAAGATTGCTTAAAACCCTAATTGGACAAGAATAAGACTAGGGAGGACGAAAATGACCTAAATGTTCATCCAACGACACAAACACACCTATTGGATGCACAAGATTGGTTAGAAACCCTAATTGGACAAGAATAAGCCTTGGGAGGACGAAAATGACCTGAATGTTCGTCCAATGACACAAATGAACTTGTTGGATGCACAAGATTGGTTAAAAACCCTAATTGGAAAAGAATAACCTTAGGGAGGACGAAAATGACCTAAATGTTCATCCAATGACACAAATGAACTTATTGGATGCACAAGATTGGTTAAAAACCCTAATTGGAAAAGAATAAGCCTAGGGAGGACGAAAATGACCTAAATGTTCATCCAATGACACAAACACACCTATTGGATGCTCAAGATTGGTTAGAAACCCTAATTGGACAAGAATAAGCCTAGGGAGGACGAAAATGACCTAAATGTTAATCCAATGACACAAATGAACTTATTGGATGCACAAGATTGGTTAAAAACCCTAATTGGACAAGAATAAGCCTAGGGAGGACGAAAATGACCTAAATGTTCATCCAATGACACAAACACACCTATTGGATGCACAAGATTGGTTAGAAACCCTAATTTGACAAGAATAAGCCTAGGGAGGACGAAAATGACCTAACTATTCATCCAATGGCACAAATGAACTTATTGGATGCACAAGATTGCTTAAAACCTTAATTGGACAAGAATAAGACTAGGGAGGACAAAAATGTCCTAAATGTTCATCCAATGACACAAACACACCTATTGGATGCACAAGATTGGTTAGAAACCCTAATTGGACAAGAATAAGCCTAGGGAGGATGAAAATGACCTAAATATTCATCCAATGACACAAATGAACTTATTGGATGCACAAGATTGCTTAAAACCCTAATTGGACAAGAATAAGCCTAGGGAGGACGAAAATGACCTAAATATTCATCCAATGACACAAATGAACTTATTGGATGCACAAGATTGCTTAAAACCCTAATTGGACAAGAATAAGACTAGGGAGGACGAAAATGACCTAAATGTTCATCCAATGACACAAACAAATCAATTGGATGCACAAGATTGGTTAAAAACCCTAATTGGACAAGAATAAGCCTAGGGAGGACGAAAATGACCTAAATGTTAATCCAATGACACAAATGAACTTATTGGATGCACAAGATTGGTTAAAAACCCTAATTGGACAAGAATAAGCCTAGGGAGGATGAAAATAACCTAAATGTTCATCAAATGACTAAACACACCTATTGGATGCACAAGATTGGTTAAAAACCCTAATTGGACAAGAATAAGCCTAAAGAGGACGAAAATGACCTAAATGTTCATCCAATGACACAAAAACACCTATTGGATGCACAAGATTGGTTAGAAACCCTAATTGGACAAGAATAAGCGTAGGGAGGACGAAAATGACCTAAATGTTAATCCAATGACACAAATGAACTTATTGGATGCACAAGATTGGTTAAAAACCCTAATTGGACAAGAATAAGCCTAGGGAGGACGAAAATGACCTAAATGTTAATCCAATGACACAAATGAACTTATTGGATGCACAAGATTGGTTAAAAACCCTAATTGGACAAGAATAAGCCTAGGGAGGATGAAAATAACCTAAATGTTCATCAAATGACTAAACACACCTATTGGATGCACAAGATTGGTTAAAAACCCTAATTGGACAAGAATAAGCCTAGGGAGGACGAAAATGACCTAAATGTTCATCCAATGACACAAACACACCTATTGGATGCACAAGATTGGTTAAAAACCCTAATTGGACAAGAATAAGCATAAGGAGGACGAAAATGACCTAAATGTTCATCCAATGACACAATTGAACTTATTGGATGCACAAGATTGGTTAAAAACCCTAATGGGACAAGAATAAGGTTAGGGAGGACGAAAATGACCTAAATGTTCATCCAATGTCACAAACACACCTATTGGATGCACAAGATTGGTTAGAAACCCTAATTGGACAAGAATAAGCCTAGGGAGGATGAAAATGACATAAATGTTAATCCAATGACACAAATGAACTTATTGGATGCACAAGATTGGTTAAAAACCCTAATTGGACAAGAATAAGCCTAGGGAGGACGAAAATAACCTAAATCTTCATCCAATGACACCATTGAACTTATTGGATGCACAAGATTGGTTAAAAACCCTAATGGGACAAGAATAAGGTTAGGGAGGACGAAAATGACCTAAATGTTCATCCAATGTCACAAACACACCTATTGGATGCATAAGATTGGTTAGAAACCCTAATTGGACAAGAATAAGCCTAGGGAGGACGAAAATGACCTAAATGTTAATCCAATGACACAAATGAACTTATTGGATGCACAAGATTGGTTAAAAACCCTAATTGGACAAGAATAAGCCTAGGGAGGACGAAAATGACCTAAATGTTCATCCAATGACACAAACACACCTATTGGATGCACAAGATTGGTTAAAAACCCTAATTGGACAAGAATAAGCATAGGGAGGACGAAAATGACCTAAATGTTCATCTAATGACACAAACACACCTATTGGAAGCACAAGATTGGTTAGAAACCCTAATTGGACAAGAATAAGCCTAGGGAGGACGAAAATGACCTAAATATTCATCCAATGACACAAATGAAGTTATTGGATGCACAAGATTGCTTAAAACCCTAATTGGACAAGAATAAGACTTGGGAGGACGAAAATGACCTAAATGTTCATCCAATGACACAAATGAACTTATTGGATGCACAAGATTGGTTAAAAACCCTAATTGGACAAGAATAAGCCTAGGGTGGACGAAAATGACCTAAATGTTTATCCCATGACACAAATGAACTTATTGGATGCACAAGATTGGTTAAAAACCCTAATTGGACAAGAATAAGCCTAGGGTGGACGAAAATGACCTAAATGTTTATCCAATGACACAAATGAACTTATTGGATGCACAAGATTGGTTAAAAACCCTAATTGGACAAGAATAAGCCTAGGGAGGACGAAAATGACCTAAATGTTCATCCAATGACACAAACACACCTATTGGATGCACAAGATTGGTTAAAAACCCTAATTGGACAAGAATAAGCCTTGGGAGGACGAAAATGACCTAAATGTTCATCCAATGACACAAACACACCTATTGGATGCAGAAGATTGGTTAAAAACCCTAATTAGACAAGAATAAGGCTAGGGAGGACGAAAATGACGTAAATGTTCATCCAATGACACAAATGAACTTATTGGATGCACAAGATTGCTTAAAAACCCTAATTGGACAAGAATAAGACTAGGGAGGACGAAAATGACCTAAATGTTCATCCAATGACACAAACACACCTATTGGATGCAAAAGATTGGTTAGAAACCCTAATTGGACAAGAATAAGCCTAGGGAGGACGAAAATGACCTAAATCTTCATCCAATGACACAAATGAACTTTTTGGATGCACAAGATTGCTTAAAAACCCTAATTGGACAAGAATAAGCCTAGGGAGGACGAAAATGACCTAAATGTTCATCCAATGACACAAATGAACTTATTGGATGCACAAGATTGCTTAAAACCCTAATTGGACAAGAATAAGACTAGGGAGGACGAAAATGACCTAAATGTTCATCCAATGACACAAACACACCTATTGGATGCACAAGATTGGTTAGAAACCCTAATTGAACAAGAATAAGCCTAGGGAGGACGAAAATGACTTAAATCTTAATCCAATGACACAAATGAACTTATTGGATGCACAAGATTGCTTTAAACCCTAATTGGACAAGAATAAGACTAGGGAGGACGAAAATGACCTAAATGTTCATCCAATGAGACACAAACACACCTATTGGATGCACAAGATAGGTTAGAAACCCTAATTGGACAAGAATAAGCCTAGGGAAGACGAAAATGATCTAAATGTTCATCCAATGACACAAATGAACTTATTGGATGCACAAGATTGTTTAAAAACCCTAATTGGACAAGAATAAGCCTAGGGAGGACGAAAATGACCTAAATGTTCATCCAATGACACAAATGAACTTATTGGATGCACAAGATTGGTTAAAAACCCTAATTGGACAAGAATAAGCCTTGGGAGGACGAAAATGACCTAAATGTTCATCCAATGACACAAATGAACTTATTGGATGCACAAGATTTGTTAAAAACCCTAATTGGACAAGAATTAGCCTAGGGAGGACGAAAAATGACCTAAATGTTCATCCAATGACACAAATGAACTTATTGGATGCACAAGATTGCTTAAAACCCTAATTGGACAAGAATAAGCCTAGGAAGGACGAAAATGACCTAAATGTTCATCCAATGACACAAATGAACTTATTGGATGCACAAGAATGCTTAAAAACCTTAATTGGACAAGAATAAGCCTAGGGAGGACGAAATATGACCTAAATGTTCATCCAATGACACAAATGAACTTATTGGATGCACAAGATTGCTTAAAACCCTAATTGGACAAGAATAAGACTAGGGAGGACGAAAATGACCTAAATGTTCATCCAATGACACAAACACACCTATTGGATGCACAAGATTGGTTAGAAACCCTAATTGAACAAGAATAAGCCTAGGGAGGACGAAAATGACTTAAATCTTAATCCAATGACACAAATGAACTTATTGGATGCACAAGATTGCTTTAAACCCTAATTGGACAAGGATAAGATTAGGGAGGATGAAAATGACCTAAATGTTCATCTAATGACACAAACACACCTATTGGATGCACAAGATTGGTTAAAAACCCTAATTGCACAAAACTAAGCCTAGTGAGGACGAAAATAACCTAAATGTTCATCCAATGACACAAATGAACTTATTGGATGCACAAGATTGCTTAAAACCCTAATTGGACAAGAATAAGACTAGGGAGGACGAAAATGACCTAAATGTTCATCCAATGACACAAACACACCTATTGGATGCACATGATTGGTTAGAAACCCTAATTGAACAAGAATAAGCCTAGGGAGGACAACAATGACCTAAATGTTCATCCAATGAAACAAATGAACTTATTGGATGCACAAGATTGGTTAAAAACCCTAATTGGACAAGAATAAGCCTAGGGAGGACGAAAATGACCTAAATGTTCATCCAATGACACAAACACACCTATTGGATGCACAAGATTGGTTAAAAACCCTAATTGGACAAGAATAAGCCTAGGGAGGACGAAAACGACCTAAATGTTCATCCAATGACACAAATGAACTTATTGGATGCACAAGATTGCTTAAAAACCCTAATTGGACCAAAATAAGCCTAGGGAGGACGAAAATGACCTAAATGTTCATCCAATGACACAAATACACCTATTGGATGCACAAGGTTGGTTAGAAACCGTAATTGGACAAGAATAAGCCTAGGGAGGACTAAAATGACCTAAATGTTCATCCAATGACACAAACACACCTATTGGATGCACAAGATTGGTTAAAAACCATAATTGGACAAGAATAAGCCTACGGAGGACATAAATGACCTAAATGTTCATCCAATGACACAAATGAACTTATTGGATGCACAAGATTGCTTAAAAACCCTAATTAGACAAGAATAAGCCTAGGGAGGACGAAAATGACCTAAATGTTCATCCAATGACACAAATGAACTTATTGGATGCACAAGATTGGTTAGAAACCCTAAATGGACAAGAATAATTCCAGGGAGTAGGAAAATGACCTAAATGTTCATCCAATGACACAAATGAACTTATTGGATGCACAAGATTGGTTAAAAATCCTAATTGGACAAGAATAAGCCTAGGGAGGACGAAAATGACCTAAATGTTCATCCAATGACACAAACACACCAATTGGATGCACAAGATTGGTTAAAAACCCTAATTGGACAAGAATAAGCCTAGGGAGGACGAAAATGACCTAAATGTTAATCCAATGACACAAATGAACTTATTGGATGCACAAGATTGGTTAAAAACCATAATTGGACAAGAATAAGCCTAGGGAGGACGAAAATGACCTAAGTGTTCACCCAATGACACAAATGAACATATTGGATGCACAAGATTGGTTAAAAACCCTAATTGGACAAGAATAAGCCTAGGGAAGACGAAAATGACCTAAATGTTCATCCAATGACACAATTGAACTTATTTGATGCACAAGATTGGTTAAAAACCCTAATTGGACAAGAATAAGCCTAGGGAGGACGAAAATGACCTAAATGTTAATCCAATGACACAAATGAACTTATTGGATGCACAAGATTGGTTAAAAACCCTAATTGGACAAGAATAAGCCTAGGAAGGACGAAAATGACCTAAATGTTCATCCAATGACACAAACACACCTATTGGATGCACAAGATTGGTTAGAAACCCTAATTGGACAAGAATATGCCTAGGGAGGACGAAAATGACCTAAATGTTCATCCAATGACACAAACACACCTATTGGATGCACAAGATTGTTTAGAAACCCTAATTGGACAAGAATAAGCCTAGGGAGGACGAAAATGACCTAAATGTTCATCAAATGACTAAACACACCTATTGGATGCACAAGATTGGTTAGAAACCCTAATTGGACAAGAATAAGCCTAGGGAGGACGAAAAAGACCTAAATGTTCACCCAATGACACAAATGAACTTATTGGATGCACAAGATTGGTTAAAAACCCTAATTGGACAAGAATAAGCCTAGGGAGGACGAAAATGACCTAAATGTTCATCCAATGACACAAACACACCTATTGGATGCACAAGATTGGTTAGAAACCCTAATTGGACAAGAATAAGCCTAGGGAGGACGAAAATGAGCTAAATGTTCATCCAATGACACAAATGAACTTATTGGATGCACAAGATTGGTTAAAAACCCTAATTGGACAAGAATAAGCCTAGGGAGGACGAAAATGACCTAAATGTTCATCCAATGACACAAACACACCTATTGGATGCACAAGATTGGTAAGAAACCCTAATTGGACAAGAATAAGCCTAGGGAGGACGAAAATGACCTAAATGTTAATCCAATGACACAAATGAACTTATAGGATGCACAAGATTGGTTAAAAACCCTAATTGGACAAGAATAAGCCTAGGGAGGACGAAAATAACCTAAATGTTCATCCAATGACACAAATGAACTTATTGGATGCACAAGATTGGTTAAAAACCCTAATTGGACAAGAATAAGCCTAGGGAGGACGAAAATGACCTAAATGTTCATCCAATGACACAAACACACCTATTGGATGCACAAGATTGGTTAAAAACCCTAATTGGACAAGAATAAGACTAGGGAGGACGAAAATGACCAAAATGTTCATCCAATGACACAAACACACCTATTGGATGCACAAGATTGCATAAAAACCCTAATTGGACAAGAATAAGACTATGGAGGATGATAATGACCTAAATGTTCATCCAATGACACAAATGAACTTATTGGATGCACAAGATTGGTTAAAAACCCTAATTGGACAAGAATAAGCATAGGGAGGACGAAAATAACCTAAATGTTCATCCAATGACACAAATGAACTTATTGGATGCACAAGATTGGTTAAAAACCCTAATTGGACAAGAATAAGCCTAGGGAGGACGAAAATGACCTAAATGTTCATCCAATGACACAAACACACCTATTGGATGCACAAGATTGGTTAAAAACCCTAATTGGACAAGAATAAGCCTAGGGAGGACGAAATTGACCTAAATGTTCGTCCAATGACACAAACACACCTATTGGATGCACAAGATTGCATAAAAACCCTAATTGGACAAGAATAAGACTAGGGAGGACGAAAATGACTTAAATCTTCGTCCAATGACACAAACACACCTATTGGATGCACAGGATTGCTTAAAACCCTAATTGGACAAGAATAAGCCTAGGGAGAACGTAAATGACCTAAATGTTCATCCAATGACACAAATGAACTTATTGGATGCACAAGATTGGTTAAAAACCCTAATTGGACAAGAATAAGCCTAGGGAGGACGAAAATGACCTAAATGTTCATCCAATGACACAAACACACCTATTGGATGCACAAGATTGGTTAGAAACCCTAATTGGACAAGAATAAGATAAGGGAGGACGAAAATGACCTAAATGTTAATCCAATGACACAAATGAACTTATTGGATGCACAAGATTGGATAAAAACCCTAATTGGACAAGAATAAGCCTAGGGAGGACGAAAATAACCTAAATGTTCATCAAATGACTAAACACACCTATTGGATGCACAAGATTGGTTAGAAACCCTAATTGGACAAGAATAAGCCTAGGGAGGACGAAAATGACCTAAATGTTAAAACAAATAACACAAATGAACTTATTGGATGCACAAGATTGGTTAAAAACCCTAATTGGACAAGAATAAGCCTAGGGAGGACGAAAATAACCTAAATGTTCATCAAATGACTAAACACACCTATTGGATGCACAAGATGGGTTAGAAACCCTAATTGGACAAGAATAAGCCTAGGGAGGACGAAAATGACCTAAATGTTCATCCAATGACACAAACACACCTATTGGATGCACAAGATTGTTTAGAAACCCTAATTCGACAAGAATAAGCCTAGGAAGGACGAAAATGACCTAAATGTTCATCCAATGACACAAACACACCTATTGGATGCACAAGGTTGGTTAAAAACCCTAATTGGACAAGAATAAGCCTAGGAAGGACGAAAATGACCTAAATGTTCATCCAATGACACAAACACACCTATTGGATGCACAAGGTTGGTTAAAAACCCTAATTGGACAAGAATAAGCCTAGGGAGGACGAAAATGACCTTAATGTTAATCCAATGACACAAATGAACTTATTGGATGCACAAGATTGGTTAAAAACCATAATTGGACAAGAATAAGCCTAGGGAGGACGAAAATGACCTAAATGTTAATCCAATGACACAAATGAACTTATTGGATGCACAAGATTGGTTAAAAACCCTAATTGGACAAGAATAAGCCTAGGGAGGACGAAAATGACCTAAATGTTCATCCAATGACACAAACACACCTATTGGATGCACACGATTGGTTAAAAACCCTAATTTGACAAGAATAAGCCTAGGGAGGACGAAAATGACCTAACTATTCATCCAATGACACAAATGAACTTATTGGATGCACAAGATTGCTTAAAACCCTAATTGGACAAGAATAAGACTAGGGAGGACGAAAATAACCTAAATGTTCATCCAATGACACAAACACACCTATTGCATGCACAAGATTGGTTAGAAACCCTAATTTGACAAGAATAAGCCTAGGGAGGACGAAAATGACCTAACTATTCATCCAATGACACAAATGAACTTATTGGATGCACAAGATTGGTTAAAAACCCTAATTGGACAAGAATAAGCCTAGGGAGGACGAAAATGACCTAAATGTTCATCCAATGAAACAAACACACCTATTGGATGCACAAGATTGGTTAGAAACCCTAATTGGACAAGAATAAGCCTAGGGAGGATGAAAATGACCTAAATGTTAATCCAATGACACAAATGAACTTATTGGATGCACAAGATTGATTAAAAACCCTAATTGGACAAGAATAAGCCTAGGGAGGACGAAAATAACTTAAATGTTCATCAAATGACTAAACACACCTATTGGATGCACAAGATTGGTTAAAAACCCTAATTGGACAAGAATAAGCCTAGGGAGGACGAAAATGACCTAAATGTTCATCCAATGACACAAACACACCTATTGGATGCACAAGATTGGTTAAAAACCCTAATTGGACAAGAATAAGCCTTGGGAGGACGAAAATGACCTAAATGTTCATCCAATGACACAAACACACCTATTGGATGCACAAGATTGTTTAGAAACCCTAATTGGACAAGAATAAGCCTAGGGAGGATGAAAATGACTTAAATATTCATCCAATGACACAAATGAACTTATTGGATGCACAAGATTGCTTAAAACCCTAATTGGACAAGAATAAGACTAGGGAGGACGAAAATGACCTAAATGTTCATCCAATGACACAAACACACCTATTGGATGCACAAGATTGGTTAGAAACCCTAATTGGACAAGAATAAGCCTAGGAAGGACGAAAATGACCTAAATGTTAATCCAATGACACAAATGAACTTATTGGATGCACAAGATTGGTTAAAAACCGTAATTGGACAAGAATAAGCCTAGGGAGGACGAAAATGACCTAAATGTTCATCCAATGACACAAAAACACCTATTGGATGCACAAGATTTGTTAGAAACCCTAATTGGACAAGAATAAGCCTAGGAAGGACGAAATTGACCTAAATGTTAATCCAATGACACAAATGAACTTATTGGATGCACAAGATTGGTTAAAAACCCTAATTGGACAAGAATAAGCCTAGGGAGGACGAAAATGACCTAAATGTTCATCCAATGACACAAACACACCTATTGGATGCACAAGATTGGTTAGAAACCCTAATTGGACAAGAATAAGCCTAGGGAGGATGAAAATGACCTAAATATAAATCCAATGACACAAATGAACTTATTGGATGCACAAGATTGCTTAAAACCCTAATTGGACAAGAATAAGACTAGGGAGGACGAAAATGACCTAAATGTTCATCCAATGACACAAACACACCTATTGGATGCACAAGATTGGTTTAAAACCCTAATTGGACAACAATAAGCCTAGGGAGGATGAAAATGACCTAAATGTTCATCTAATGACACAAACACACCTATTGGATGCACAAGATTGGTTTAAAACCCTAATTGGACAACAATAAGCCTAGGGAGGATGAAAATGACCTAAATGTTCATCCAATGACACAAACACACCTATTGGATGCACATGATTGGTTTAAAACCCTAATTGGACAACAATAAGCCTAGGGAGGATGAAAATGACCTAAATGTTCATCTAATGACACAAACACACCTATTGGATGCACAAGATTGGTTTAAAACCCTAATTGGACAACAATAAGCATAGGGAGGATGAAAATGA
The DNA here is from genome assembly GCA_037974775.1 of Cicer pinnatifidum. Classification (NCBI taxonomy): domain Eukaryota; kingdom Viridiplantae; phylum Streptophyta; class Magnoliopsida; order Fabales; family Fabaceae; genus Cicer; species Cicer pinnatifidum. The sequence goes on from JBBPBR010000469.1 coordinate 80,981, forward strand.
CCCAAATGTTCATCTAATGACACAAACACACCTATTGGATGCACAAGATTGGTTAAAAACCGTAATTGGACAAGAATAAGCCTAGGGAAGACGAAAATGACATAAATGTTAATCCAATGACACAAATGAACTTATTGGATGCACAAGATTGGTTAAAAACCCTAATTGGACAAGAATAAGCCTAGGGAGGACGAAAATGACCTAAATGTTCATCCAATGACACAAACACACCTATTGGATGCACAAGATTGGTTAAAAACCCTAATTGGACAAGAATAAGCCTAGGGAGGACGAAAATGACATAAATGTTCATCCAATGACACAAATACACCTATTGGATGCACAAGATTGGTTAGAAACCCTAATTGGACAAGAATAAGCCTAGTGAGGACGAAAATGACCTAAATGTTCATCCAATAACACAAATGAACTTATTGGATGCACAAGATTGGTTAGAAACCCTAATTGGACAAGAATAAGCCTAGGGAGGACGAAAATGACCTAAATGTTTATCCAATGACACAAATGAACTTATAGGATGCACAAGATTGGTTAAAAACCCTAATTGGACAAGAATAAGCCTAGGGAGGACGAAAATGACCTAAATGTTCATCCAATGACACAAACAAACCTATTGGATGCACAAGATTGGTTAGAAACCCTAATTGGACAAGAATAAGCCTAGGGAGGACGAAAATGACCTAAATGTTCATCCAATGACACAAACACACCTATTGGATGCACAAGATTTGTTAAAAACCCTAATTGGACAAGAATAAGCCTAGGGAGGACGAAAATGACCTAAATGTTCATCCAATGACACAAACACATCTATCGGATGCACAAGATTGGTTAAAAACCCTAATTGGACAAGAATAAGCATAGGGAGGACGAAAATGACCTAAATGTTCATCCAATGACACAAACACACCTATTGGATGCACAAGATTGGTTAGAAACCCTAATTGGACAAGAATAAGCCTTTGGAGGACGAAAATGACCTAAATGTTCATCCAATGACACAAATGAACTTATTGGATGCACAAGATTGGTTAAAAACCCTAATTGGAAAAGAATAAGCCTAGGGAGGACGAAAATGACCTAAATGTTCATCCAATGACACAAACACACATATTGGATGCACAAGATTGGTTAGAAACCCTAATTGGACAAGAATAAGCCTAGGGAGGACGAAAATGACCTAAATGTTAATCCAATGACACAAATGAACTTATTGGATGCACAAGATTGGTTAAAAACCCTAATTGGACTAGAATAAGCCTAGGGAGGACGAAAATGACCTAAATGTTCATCCAATGACACAAACACAACTATTGGATGCACAAGATTGGTTAAAAACCCTAATTGGACAAGAATAAGCATAGGGAGGACGAAAATGACCTAAATGTTCATCCAATGACACAAACACACCTATTGGATGCACAAGATTGGTTAGAAACCCTAATTGGACAAGAATAAGCCTAGGGAGGACGAAAATGACCTAAATATTCATCCAACGACACAAATGAACTTATTGGATGCACAAGATTGCTTAAAACCCTAATTGGACAAGAATAAGACTTGGGAGGACGAAAATGACCTAAATGTTCATCCAATGACACAAACACACCTATTGGATGCACAAGATTGGTTTGAAACCCTAATTGGACAAGAATAAGCCTAGGGAGGACGAAAATGACCTAAATGTTAATCCAATGACACAAATGAACTTATTGGATGCACAAGATTGGTTAAAAACCCTAATTGGACAAGAATAAGCCTAGGGAGGACGAAAATGACCTAAATGTTCATCCAATGACAAAAACACACCTATTGGATGCACAAGATTGGTTAAATACCCTAATTGGACAAGAATAAGCATAGGGAGGACGAAAATGACCTAAATTTTCATCCAATGACACAAACACACCTATTGGTTGCACAAGATTGGTTAGAAACCCTAATTGGACAAGAATAAGCCTAGGGAGGACGAAAATGACCTAAATATTCATCCAATGACACAAATGAACTTATTGGATGCACAAGATTGCTTAAAACCCTAATTGGATAAGAATAAGACTTGGGAGGTCGTAAATGACCTAAATGTTCATCCAATGACACAAACACACCTATTGGATGCACAAGATTGGTTTGAAACCCTAATTGGACAAGAATATGCCTAGGGAGGATGAAAATGACCTAAATATTCATCCAATGATACAAATGAACTTATTGGATGCACAAGATTGCTTAAAACCCTAATTGGACAAGAATAAGACTAGGGAGGACGAAAATAACCTAAATGTTCATCCAATGAAACAAACACACCTATTGGATGCACAAGATTGGTTAGAAACCCTAATTGGACAAGAATAAGCCTAGGGAGGACGAAAATGACCTAAATGTTCATCCAATGACACAAACACACCTATTGGATGCACAAGATTGGTTAAAAACCCTTATTGGACAAGAATAAGCCTTGGGAGGACGAAAATGACCTAAATGTTCATCCAATGAAACAAACACATCTATTGGATGCACAAGATTGGTTAGAAACCCTAATTGGACAATAATAAGCCTATGGAGGACGAAAATGACCTAAATGTTAATCCAATGACACAAATGAACTTATTGGATGCACAAGATTGGTTAAAAACCCTAATTGGACAAGAATAAGCCTAGGGAGGACGAAAATGACCTAAATGTTCATCCAATGACACAAACACACCTATTGGATGCACAAGATTGGTTAAAAACCCTAATTGGACAAGAATAAACCTTGGGAGGACGAAAATGACCTAAATGTTCATCCAATGACACAAACACACCTATTGAATGCACAAGTTTGGTTAAAAACCCTAATTGGACAAGAATAAGCCTAGGGAGGACGAAAATGACCTAAATGTTCATCCAATGACACAAACACACCTATTGGATGCACAAGATTGGTTAAAAACCCTAATTGGACAAGAATAAGACTAGGGAGGACGAAAATGACCTAAATGTTCATCCAATGACACAAACACACCTATTGGATTCACAAGATTGTTTAGAAACCCTAATTGGACCAGAATAAGCCTAGGGAGGATGAATATGACCTAAGTATTCATCCAATGACACAAATGAACTTATTGGATGCACAAGATTGCTTAAAACCCTAATTGGACAAGAATAAGTCTAGGGAGGACGAAAATGACCTAAATGTTCATCCAACTACACAAACACACCTATTGGATGCACAAGATTGGTTAGAAACCCTAATTGGACAAGAATAAGCCTTGGGAGGACGAAAATGACCTAAATGTTCATCCAATGGCACAAATGAACTTATTGGATGCACAAGATTGCTTAAAAACCCTAATTGGAAAAGAATAAGCCTAGGGAGGACGAAAATGACCTAAATGTTCATCCAATGACACAAACACACCTATTGGATGCACAAGATTGGTTAGAAACCCTAATTGAACAAGAATAAGCCTAGGGAGGACGAAAATGACTTAAATCTTAATCCAATGACACAAATGAACTTATTGGATGCACAAGATTGCTTTAAACCCTAATTGGACAAGGATAAGATTAGGGAGGATGAAAATGACCTAAATGTTCATCTAATGACACAAACACACCTATTGGATGCACAAGATTGGTTAAAAACCCTAATTGCACAAAACTAAGCCTAGTGAGGACGAAAATAACCTAAATGTTCATCCAATGACACAAATGAACTTATTGGATGCACAAGATTGCTTAAAACCCTAATTGGACAAGAATAAGACTAGGGAGGACGAAAATGACCTAAATGTTCATCCAATGACACAAACACACCTATTGGATGCACATGATTGGTTAGAAACCCTAATTGAACAAGAATAAGCCTAGGGAGGACAACAATGACCTAAATGTTCATCCAATGAAACAAATGAACTTATTGGATGCACAAGATTGGTTAAAAACCCTAATTGGACAAGAATAAGCCTAGGGAGGACGAAAATGACCTAAATGTTCATCCAATGACACAAACACACCTATTGGATGCACAAGATTGGTTAAAAACCCTAATTGGACAAGAATAAGCCTAGGGAGGACGAAAACGACCTAAATGTTCATCCAATGACACAAATGAACTTATTGGATGCACAAGATTGCTTAAAAACCCTAATTGGACCAAAATAAGCCTAGGGAGGACGAAAATGACCTAAATGTTCATCCAATGACACAAATACACCTATTGGATGCACAAGGTTGGTTAGAAACCGTAATTGGACAAGAATAAGCCTAGGGAGGACTAAAATGACCTAAATGTTCATCCAATGACACAAACACACCTATTGGATGCACAAGATTGGTTAAAAACCATAATTGGACAAGAATAAGCCTACGGAGGACATAAATGACCTAAATGTTCATCCAATGACACAAATGAACTTATTGGATGCACAAGATTGCTTAAAAACCCTAATTAGACAAGAATAAGCCTAGGGAGGACGAAAATGACCTAAATGTTCATCCAATGACACAAATGAACTTATTGGATGCACAAGATTGGTTAGAAACCCTAAATGGACAAGAATAATTCCAGGGAGTAGGAAAATGACCTAAATGTTCATCCAATGACACAAATGAACTTATTGGATGCACAAGATTGGTTAAAAATCCTAATTGGACAAGAATAAGCCTAGGGAGGACGAAAATGACCTAAATGTTCATCCAATGACACAAACACACCTATAGGATTCACAAGATTGGTTAAAAACCCTAATTGGACAAGAATAAGCCTAGGGAGGACGAAAATGACCTAAATGTTCATCCAATGACACAAATGAACTTATTGGATGCACAAGATTGCTTAAAAACCTTAATTGGACAAGAATAAGCCTAGGGAGGACGAAAATGACCTAAATGTTCATCCAATGACACAAATGAACTTATTGGATGCACAAGATTGCTTAAAAACCCTAATTGGACTAGAATAAACCTAGGGAGGACGAAAATGACCTAAATGTTCATCCAATGACACAAATACACCTATTGGATGCACAAGATTAATTAAAACCCCTAATTGGACAAGAATAAGCCTAGGGAGGAAGAAAATGACCTAAATGTTCATCCAATGACACAAATGAACTTATTGGATTCACAAGATTGCTTAAAAACCCTAATTGGACAAGAATAAGCCTAGGGAGGACGAAAATGACCTAAATGTTCATCCAATGACACAAATACACCTATTGGATGCACAAGATTGGTTAGAAACCCTAATTGGACAAGAATAAGCCTAGGGAGGACGAAAATGACCTAAATGTTCATCCAATGACACAAAAAGACACCTATTGGATGCACAAGATTGGTTAAAAACCCTAATTGGACAAGAATAAGCCTAGGGTTGACGAAAATGACCTTAATGTTTATTCAATGACACAAATGAACTTATTGGATGCACAAGATTGGTTAAAAACCCTAATTGGACAAGAATAAGCCTAGGGAGGACGAAAATGACCTAAATGTTCATCCAATGACACAAACACACCTATTGGATGCACAAGATTGGTTAGAAACCCTAATTGGACAAGAATAAGCCTAGGGAGGACGAAAATGACCTAAATGTTCATCCAATGACACAAATGAACTTATTGGATGCACAAGATTGGTTAAAAATCCTAATTGGACAAGAATAAGCCTAGGAAGGACGAAAATGACATAAATGTTAATCCAATGACACAAACACACCTATTGGATGCACAAGATTGGTTAGAAACCCTAATTGGACAAGAATAAGCCTAGGGAGGACGAAAATGACCTAAATGTTAATCCAATGACACAAATGAACTTATTGGATGCACAAGATTGGTTAAAAACCCTAATTGGACAAGAATAAGCCTAGGGAGGACGAAAATGACCTAAATGTTCATCCAATGACACAAACACACCTATTGGATGCACAAGATTGTTTAGAAACCTTAATTGGACAAGAATAAGCCTAGGGAGGACGAAAATGACCTAAATGTTAATCCAATGACACAAATGAACTTATTGGATGCACAAGATTGGTTAAAAACCCTAATTGGACAAGAATAAGCCTAGGGAGGACGAAAATGACCTAAATGTTCATCCAATGACACAAACACACCTATTGGATGCACAAGATTGGTTAAAAACCCTAATTGGACAAGAATAAGCATAGGGATGACGAAAATGACCTAAATGTTCATCCAATGACACAAACACACCTATTGGATGCACAAGATTGGTTAGAAACCCTAAATGGACAAGAATAAGCATGGGGAGTACGAAAATGACCTAAATGTTCATCCAATGACACAAACACACCTATTGGATGCACAAGATTGGTTAAAAACCCTAATTGGACAAGAATAAGCCTAGGGAGGACGAAAATGACCTAAATGATAATCCAATGACACAAATGAACTTATTGGATGCACAAGATTGGTTAAAAACCCTAATTGGACAAGAATAAGCCTAGGGAGGACGAAAATAACCTAAATGTTCATCAAATGACTAAACACACCTATTGGATGCACAAGATTGGTTAGAAACCGTAATTGGACAAGAATAAGCCTAGGGAGGACGAAAATGACCTAACTATTCATCCAATGACACAAATGAACTTATTGGATGCACAAGATTGGTTAAAAACCCTAATTGGACAAGAATAAGCCTAGGGAGGACGAAAATGACCTAAATGTTCATCCAATGACACAAACACACCTATTGGATGCCCAAGATTGGTTAAAAACCCTAATCGGACAAGAATAAGCATAGGGAGGACGAAAATGACCTAAATGTTCATCCAATGACACAAACACACCTATTGGATGCACAAGATTGGTTAGAAACCCTAATTGGACAAGAATAAGCCTAGGGAGGACGAAAATGACCTAAATGTTCATCCAATGACACAAACACACCTATTGGATGCACAAGATTGGTTAAAAACCCTAATTGGACAAGAATAAGCCTAGGGCGGACGAAAATGACCTAAATGTTTATCCAATGACACAAATGAACTTATTGGATGCACAAGATTGGTTAAAAATCCTAATTGGACAAGAATAAGACTAGGGAGGACGAATATGACCTAAATGTTCATCCAATGACACAAACACACCTATTGGATGCACAAGATTGGTTAAAAACCCTAATTGGACAACAATAAGCCTAGGGAGGATGAAAATGACCTAAATGTTCATCCAATGACACAAATCCACTTATTGGATGCACAAGATTGGTTAAAAACCCTAATTGGACAAGAATAAGCCTAGGGTGGACGAAAATGACCTAAATGTTTATCCAATGACACAAATGAACTTATTGGATGCCCAAGATTGGTTATAAACCCTAATTGGACAAGAATAAGCCTAGGGAGGACGAAAATGACCTAAATGTTCATCCAATGACACAAACACACCTATTGGATGCACAAGATTGGTTAAAAACCCTAATTGGACAAGAATAAGCCTTTGGAGGACGAAAATGACCTAAATGTTCAACCAATGACACAAATGAACTTATTGGAGGCACAAGATTGGTTAAAAACCATTATTGGACAAGAATAAGCCTAGGGTGGACGAAAATGACCTAAATGTTTATCCAATGACACAAATGAACTTATTGGATGCACAAGATTGGTTAAAAACCCTAATTGGACAAGAATAAGCCTAGGGAGGACGAAAATGACCTAAATGTTCATCCAATGACACAAACACACCTATTGGATGCACAAGATTGGTTAAAAACCCTAATTGGACAAGAATAAGCCTAGGGAGGACGAAAATGACCTAAATGTTCATCCAATGACACAAATGAACTTATTGGATGCACAAGATTGCTTAAAAACCCTAATTGGACAAGAATAAGCCTAAGGAGGGCGAAAATGACCTAAATGTTCATCTAATGACACAAATGAACTTATTGGATGCAAAAGATTGGTTAAAAACCCTAATTGGACAAGAATAAGCCTAGGGAGGACGAAAAATGACCTAAATGTTCATCCAATGACATAAATGAACTTATTGGATGCACAAGATTGCTTAAAACCCTAATTGGACAAGAATAAGCCTAGGGAGGACGAAAATGACCTAAATGTTCATCCAATGACACAAATGAACTTATTGGATGCACAAGATTGGTTAGAAACCCTAATTGGACAAGAATAAGCCTAGGGAGGACGAAAATGACCTAAATGTTCATCCAATGACACAAATGAACTTATTGGATGCACAAGATTGCTTATAAACCCTAATTGGACAAGAATAAGCCTAGGGAGGACGAAAATGACCTAAATGTTCATCCAATGACACAAATGAACTTATTGGATGCACAAGATTGCTTAAAAACCCTAATTCGACAAGAATAATCCTAGGGAGGATGAAAAATGACCTAAATGTTCATCCAATGACACAAATGAACTTATTGGATGCACAAGATTGCTTAAAACCCTAATTGGACAAGAATAAGACTAGGGAGGACCAAAATGACCTAAATGTTCATCCAATGAC
>JBBPBR010000469.1:92340-231960 GCA_037974775.1 Cicer pinnatifidum
ACAAGAATAAGCCTAGGGAGGACGAAAATGACCTAAATGTTCATCCAATGACACAAACACACCTATTGGATGCACAAGATGGGTTAAAAACCCTAATTGGACAAGAATAAGCCTAGGGAGGACGAAATTGACCAAAATGTTCATCCAATGACACAAACACACCTATTGGATGCACAAGATTGGTTAGAAACCCTAATTGAACAAGAATAAGCCTAGGGAGGACGAAAATGACTTAAATCTTAATCCAATGACACAAATGAACTTATTGGATGCACAAGATTGCTTTAAACCCTAATTGGACAAGAATAAGCCTAGGGAGCACGAAAAAGACCTAATTGTTCATCAAATGACACAAACACACCTATTGGATGCACAAGATTGGTTAAAAACCCTAATTGGACAACAATAAGCCTAGGGAGGATGAAAATGACCTAAATGTTCATCTAATGACACAAACACACCTATTGGATGCACAAGATTGGTTAAAAACCCTAATTGCACAAAACTAAGCCTAGTGAGGACGAAAATAACCTAAATGTTCATCCAATGACACAAATGAACTTATTGGATGCACAAGATTGCTTTAAACCCTAATTGGACAAGAATAAGACTAGGGAGGACGAAAATGACCTAAATGTTCATCCAATGACACAAACACACCTATTGGATGCACAAGATTGGTTAAAAACCCTAATTGGACAACAATAAGCCTAGGGAGGATGAAAATGACCTAAATGTTCATCCAATGACACAAATCAACTTATTGGATGCACAAGATTGGTTAAAAACCCTAATTGGACAAGAATAAGCCTAGGGAGGACGAAAATGACCTAAATGTTCATCCAATGACACAAACACACCTATTGGATGCACAAGATTGGTTAAAAACCCTAATTGGACAAGAATAAGCCTAGGGCGGACGAAAATGACCTAAATGTTTATCCAATGACACAAATGAACTTATTGGATGCACAAGATTGGTTAAAAATCCTAATTGGACAAGAATAAGACTAGGGAGGACGAAAATGACCTAAATGTTCATCCAATGACACAAACACACCTATTGGATGCACAAGATTGGTTAAAAACCCTAATTGGACAACAATAAGCCTAGGGAGGATGAAAATGACCTAAATGTTCATCCAATGACACAAATCAACTTATTGGATGCACAAGATTGGTTAAAAACCCTAATTGGACAAGAATAAGCCTAGGGTGGACGAAAATGACCTAAATGTTTATCCAATGACACAAATGAACTTATTGGATGCCCAAGATTGGTTATAAACCCTAATTGGACAAGAATAAGCCTAGGGAGGACGAAAATGACCTAAATGTTCATCCAATGACACAAACACACCTATTGGATGCACAAGATTGGTTAAAAACCCTAATTGGACAAGAATAAGCCTAGGGAGGACGAAAATGACCTAAATGTTCATCCAATGACACAAATGAACTTATTGGATGCACAAGATTGCTTAAAAACCTTAATTGGACAAGAATAAGCCTAGGGAGGACGAAAATGACCTAAATGTTCATCCAATGACACAAATGAACTTATTGGAAGCAGAAGATTGCTTAAAAACCCTAATTGGACAAGAATAAACCTAGGGAGGACGAAAATGACCTAAATGTTCATCCAATGACACAAATACACCTATTGGATGCACAAGATTAATTAAAAACCCTAATTGGACAAGAATATGCCTAGGGAGGAAGAAAATGAACTAAATGTTCATCCAATGACACAAATGAACTTATTGGATGCACAAGATTGCTTAAAAACCCTAATTGGACAAGAATAAGCCTAGGTAGGACGAAAATGACCTAAATGTTCATCCAATGACACAAACACAACTATTGGATGCACAAGATTGGTTAAAAACCCTAATTGGACAAGAATAAGACTAGGGAGGACGAAAATGACCTAAATGTTTATCCAATGACACAAACACACCTATTGGATGCACAAGATTGGTTAAAAATCCTAATTGCACAAAACTAAGCCTAGTGAGGACGAAAATAACCTAAATGTTCATCCAATGACACAAATGAACTTATTGGATGCACAAGATTGCTTAAAACCCTAATTGGACAAGAATAAGACTAGGGAGGACGAAAATGACCTAAATGTTCATCCAATGACACAAACACACCTATTGGATGCACAAGATTGTTTAGAAACCCTAATTGAACAAGAATAAGCCTAGGGAGGACGAAAATGACCTAAATGTTCATCCAATGAAACAAATGAACTTATTGGATTCACAAGATTGCTTAAAAACCGTAATTGGACAAGAATAAGCCTAGGGAGGACGAAAATGACCTAAATGTTCATCCAATGACTCAAATGAACTTATTGGATGCACAAGATTGGTTAAAAACCCTAATTGGACAAGAATAAGCCTAGGGTGGACGAAAATGACCTAAATGTTTATCCAATGACACAAATGAACTTATTGGATGCACAAGATTGGTTAAAAACCCTAATTGGACAAGAATAAGCCTAGGGAGGACGAAAATGACCTAAATGTTCATCCAATGACACAAACACACCTATTGGATGCACAAGATTGGTTAAAAACCCTAATTGGACAAGAATAAGACTAGGGCGGACGAAAATGACCTAAATGTTTATCCAATGACACAAATGAACTTATTGGATGCACAAGATTGGTTAAAAATCCTAATTGGACAAGAATAAGACTAGGGAGGACGAAAATGACCTAATTGTTCATCCAAGGACACAAACACACCTATTGGATGCACAAGATTGGTTAAAATTCCTAATTGGACAACAATAAGCCTAGGGAGGATGTAAATGACCTAAATGTTCGTCTAATGACACAAACACACCTATTGGATGCAAAAGATTGGGTTAAAACCCTAATTGCACAAAACTAAGCTTAGTGAGGACGAAAATAACCTAAATGTTCATCCAATGACACAAATGAACTTATTGGATGCACAAGATTGCTTAAAACCCTAATTGGACAAGAATAAGACTAGGGAGGACGAAAATGACCTAAATGTTCATCCAATGACACAAACACACCTATTGGATGCACAAGATTGTTTAGAAACCCTAATTGAACAAGAATAAGCCTAGGGAGGACGAAAATGACCTAAATGTTCATCCAATGACACAAATGAACTTATTGGATGCACAAGATTGGTTAAAAATCCTAATTGGGCAAGAATAAGAATAGGGAGGACGAAAATGACCTAATTGTTCATCCAATGACACAAACACACCTATTGGATGCACAAGATTGGTTAAAAACCCTAATTGGACAACAATAAGCCTAGGGAGGATGAAAATGACGTAAATGTTCGTCTAATGACACAAACACACCTATTGGATGCACAAGATTGGTTAAAAACCCTAATTTCACAAAACTAAGCCTAGTGAGGACGAAAATAACCTAAATGTTCATCCAATGACACAAATGAACTTATTGGATGCACAAGATTGCTTAAAACCCTAATTGGACAAGAATAAGACTAGGGAGGACGAAAATGACCTAAATGTTCATCCAATGACACAAACACACCTATTGGATGCACAAGATTGTTTAGAAACCCTAATTGAACAAGAATAAGCCTAGGGAGGACGAAAATGACCCAAATGTTCATCCAATGAAACAAATGAACTTATTGGATTCACATGATTGCTTAAAAACCGTAATTGGACAAGAATAAGCCTAGGGAGGACGAAAATGACCTAAATGTTCATCTAATGACACAAATACACCTATTGGATGCACAAGATTGGTTAAAAACCCTAATTGGACAAGAATATGCCTAAAGACGACGAAAATGACCTAAATGTTCATCCAACGACACAAATGAACTTATTGGATGCACAAGATTGGTTAAAAACCCTAATTGCACAAAAATAATCCTAGGGAAGACGAAAATGACTTAAATGTTCATCCAATGACACAAATGAACTTATTGGATGCACAAGATTGCTTAAAACCCTAATTGGACAAGAATAAGACTAGGGAGGACGAAAATGACCTAAATGTTCATCCAATGACACAAACACACCTATTGGATGCACAAGATTGTTTAGAAACCCTAATTGGACAAGAATAAGCCTAGGGAGGACGAAAATGACCTAAATGTTCATCGAATGACACAAATGAACATATTGGATGCACAAGATTGGTTAAAAACCCTAATTGGACAAGAATAAGCCTAGGGAGGACGAAAATGACCTAAATGTTCATCCAATGACACAAACACACCTATTGGATGCACAAGATTGGTTAGAAACCCTAATTGGACAAGAATAAGCGTAGGGAGGACGAAAATGACCTAAATGTTCATCCAATAAAACAAACACACCTATTGGATGCACAAGATTGGTTAAAAACCCTAATTGGACAAGAATAAGCATTGGGAGGACGAAAATGACCTAAATGTTCATCCAATGACACAAACACACCTATTGGATGCACAAGATTGGTTAGAAACCCTAATTGGACAAGAATAAGCCTAGGGAGGACGAAAATGACCTAAATATTCATCCAATGACACAAATGAACTTATTGGATGCACAAGATTGCTTAAAACCCTAATTGAACAAGAATAAGACTAGGGAGGACGAAAATGACCTAAATGTTCATCCAATGACACAAACACACCTATTGGATGCACAAGATTGGTTAGAAACCCTAATTGGACAAGAATAAGCCTAGGGAGGACGAAAATGACCTAAATGTTCATCAAATGACACAAATGAACTTATTGGATGCACAAGATTGGTTAAAAACCCTAATTGGACAAGAATAAGCCTAGGGAGGACGAAAATAACCTAAATGTTCATCAAATGACTAAACACACCTATTGGATGCACAAGATTGGTTAGAAACCCTAATTGGACAAGAATAAGCCTAGGGAGGACGAAAATGACCTAAATGTTCACCCAATGACACAAATGAACTTATTGGATGCACAAGATTGGTTAAAAACCCTAATTGGACAAGAATAAGCATAGGGAGGACGAAAATGACCTAAATGTTCATCAAATGACTAAACACACCTATTGGATGCACAAGATTGGTTAGAAACCCTAATTGGACAAGAATAAGCCTAGGGAGGACGAAAATGACCTAAATGTTCATCCAATGTCACAAACACACCTATTGGTTGCACAAGATTGGTTAGAAACCCTAATTGGACAAGAATAAGCCTAGGGAGGACGAAAATGACCTAAATGTTAATCCAATGACACAAATGAACTTATTGGATGCACAAGATTGGTTAAAAACCGTAATTGGACAAGAATAAGCCTAAATAGGACGAAAATGATCTAAATGTTCATCCAATGACACAGTTGAACTTATTGGATGCACAAGATTGGTTAAAAACCCTAATTGGACAAGAATAAGCCTAGGGAGGACGAAAATGACCTAAATGTTAATTCAATGACACAAACACACCTATTGGATGCCCAAGATTGGTTAGAAACCATAATTGGACAAGAATAAGCCTAGGGAGGTCGAAAATGACCTAAATGTTAATCCAATGACACAAATGAACTTATTGGATGCACAAGATTGGTTAAAAACCCTAATTGGACAAGAATAAGCCTAGGGAGGACGAAAATGACCTAAATGTTCATCCAATGACACAAACACACCTATTGGATGCACAAGATTGGTTAGAAACCCTAATTGGACAAGAATAAGCCTAGGGAGGACGAAAATGACCTAAATGTTCATCCAATGACACAACTGAACTTATTGGATGCACAAGATTGGTTAAAACCCCTAATTGGACAAGAATAAGCCTAGGGAGGACGAAAATGACCTAAATGTTCATTCAATGACACAAACACACCAATTGGATGATCAAGATTGGTTAGAAACCCTAATTGGAGAAGAATAAGCCTAGGGAGGACGAAAATGACCTAAATGTTAATCCAATAACACAAATGAACTTATTGGATGCACAAGATTGGTTAAAAACCCTAATTGGACAAGAATAAGCCTAGGGAGGACGAAAATAACCTAAATGTTCATCAAATGACACAAACACACCTATTGGATGCACAAGATTGGTTAGAAACCCTAATTGGACAAGAATAAGCCTTCGGAGGACGAAAATGACCTAAATGTTAATCCAATGACACAAATGAACTTATTGGATGCACAAGATTGGTTAAAAACCCTAATTGGACAAGAATAAGCCTAGGGAGGACGAAAATGACCTAAATGTTCATCCAATGACACAAACACACCTATTGGATGCACAAGATTGGTTAGAAACCCTAATTGGACAAGAATAAGCCTAGGGAGGACGAAAATGACCTAAATGTTCATCCAATGACACAAACACACCTATTGGATGCACAAGATTGGTTAGAAACCCTAATTTGACAAGAATAAGTCTAGGGAGGACGAAAATGACCTAAATGTTAATCCAGTGACACAAATGAACTTATTGGACGCACAAGATTGGTTAAAAACCCTAATTGGACAAGAATAAGCCTAGGGAGGACGAAAATGACCTAAATGTTCATCCAATGACACAATTGAACTTATTGGATGCACAAGATTGGTTAAAAACCCTAATTGGACAAGAATAAGCCTAGGGAGGACGAAAATGACCTAAATGTTAATCCAATAACACAAACACACCTATTGGATGCCCAAGATTGGTTAGAAACCATAATTGGACAAGAATAAGCCTAGGGAGGAGGAAAATGACCTAAATGTTAATCCAATGACACAAATGAACTTATTGGATGCACAAGATTGGTTAAAAACCCTAATTGGACAAGAATAAGCCTAGGGAGGACGAAAATTACCTAAATGTTCATCCAATGACACCAACACACCTATTGGATGCACAAGATTGGTTAAAAACCCTAATTGGATAAGAATAAGCATAGGGAGGACGAAAATGACCTAAATGTTCACCCAATGACACAAATGAACTTATTCGATGCACAAGATTGGTTAAAAACCCTAATTGGACAAGAATAAGCCTAGGGAGGACGAAAATGACCTAAATGTTCATCCAATGACACAATTGAACTTATTGGATGCACAAGATTGGTTAAAAACCCTAATTGGACAAGAATAAGCCTAGGGAGGACGAAAATGACCTAAATGTTCATCCAATGACACAATTGAACTTATTGGATGCACAAGATTGGTTAAAAACCCTAATTCGACAAGAATAAGCCTAGGGAGGACGAAGATGACCTAAATGTTAATCCAATGACACAAACACACCTATTGGATGCCCAAGATTGGTTAGAAACCATAATTGGACAAGAATAAGCCTAGGGAGGACGAAAATGACCTAAATGTTAATCCAATGACACAAATGAACTTATTGGATGCACAAGATTGGTTAAAAACCCTAATTGGACAAGAATAAGCCTAGGGAGGACGAAAATGACCTAAATGTTCATCCAATGACACAAACACACCTATTGGATGCACAAGATTGGTTAGAAACCCTAATTGGACAAGAATATGCCTTGGGAGGATGAAAATGACCTAAATATTCATCCAATGACACAAATGAACTTATTGGATGCACAAGATTGCTTAAAACCCTAATTGGACAAGAATAAGACTAGGGAGGACGAAAATGACCTAAATGTTCATCCAATGACACAAACACACCTATTGGATGCACAAGATTGGTTAGAAACCCTAATTGGACAAGAATAAGCCTAGGAAGGACGAAAATGACCTAAATGTTAATCCAATGACACAAATGAACTTATTGGATGCACAAGATTGTTTAAAAACCCTAATTGGACAAGAATAAGACTAGGGAGGATGAAAATGACCTAAATGTTCATCCAATGACACAAACACACCTATTTAATGCACAAGATTGGTTAGAAACCCTAATTGGACAAGAATAAGCCTAGGAAGGACGAAAATGACCTAAATGTTAATCCAATGACACAAATGAACTTATTGGATGCACAAGATTGGTTAAAAACCCTAATTGGACAAGAATAAGCCTAGGGAGGACGAAAATGACCTAAATGTTCATCCAATGACACAAACACACCTATTGGATGCACAAGATTGGTTAGAAACCCTAATTGGACAAGAATAAGCCTTGGGAGGACGAAAATGACCGAAATGTTCATCCAACGACACAAATGAACTTATTGGATGCATAAGATTGGTTAAAAACCCTAATTGGACAAGAATAAGCTTAGGGTGGACGAAAATGACCTAATTGTTCATCCAATGACACAAATGAACTTATTGGACGCACATGATTGGTTAAAAACCCTAATTGGACAAGAATAAGCCTAGGGAGGATGAAAATGACCTAAATATTCATCCAATGACACAAATGAACTTATTGGATGCACAAGATTGCTTAAAACCCTAATTGGACAAGAATAAGACTAGGGAGGACGAAAATGACCTAAATGTTCATCCAATGACACAAACACACCTATTGGATGCACAAGATTGGTTAGAAACCCTAATTGGACAAGAATAAGCCTAGGGTGGACGAAAATGACCTAAATGTTAATCCAATGACACAAATGAACTTATTGGATGCACAAGATTGGCTTAAAACCCTAATTGGACAAGAATAAGACTAGGGAGGACGAAAATGACCTAAATGTTCATCCAATGACACAAATTAACTTATTGGATGCACAAGATTGGTTAAAAACCCTAATTGGACAAGAATAAGCCTTGGGAGGACGAAAATGACATAAATGTTCATCCAATGACACAAACACACCTATTGGATGCACAAGATTGCTTTGAAACCCTAATTGGACAAGAATAAGCCTAGGGAGGACGAAAATGACCTAAATGTTCATCCAATGACACAAATGAACTTATTAGATGCACAAGATTAGTTAGAAACCCTAATTGGACAAGAATAAGCCTAGGGTGGACGAAAATGACCTAAATGTTCATCCAATAACACAAATGAACTTATTGGATGCACAAGATTGGTTAAAAACCCTAATTGGACAAGAATAAGCCTAGGGAGGACGAAAATGACCTAAATGTTCATCCAATGACACAAACACACCTATTGAATGCACAAGATTGATTAGAAACCCTAATTGGACAAGAATAAGCCTAGGAAGGACGAAAATGACCTAAATGTTAATCCAATGACACAAATGAACTTATTGGATGCACAAGATTGGTTAAAAACCCTAATTGGACAAGAATAAGCCTAGGGAGGACGAAAATGACCTAAATGTTCATCCAATGACACAAACACACCTATTGGATGCACAAGATTGGTTAGAAACCCTAATTGGACAAGAATAAGCCTAGGAAGGACGAAAATGACCTAAATGTTAATCCAATGACACAAATGAACTTATTGGATGCACAAGATTGGTTAAAAACCCTAATTGGACAAGAATAAGCCTAGGGAGGACGAAAATGACCTAAATGTTCATCCAATGACACAAACACACCTATTAGATGCATAAGATTGGTTAGAAACCCTAATTGGACAAGAATAAGCCTAGGAAGGACGAAAATGACCTAAATGTTCATTCAATGACACAAATGAACTTATTGGACGCACAAGATTGCTTAAAACCCTAATTGGACAAGAATAAGACTAGGGAGGACGAAAACGACCAAAATGTTCATCCAATGACACAAACACACCTATTGGATGCACAAGATTGGTTAGAAACCCTAATTGGACAAGAATAAGCCTAGGAAGGACGAAAATGACCTAAATGTTAATCCAATGACACAAATGAACTTATTGGATGCACAAGATTGGTTAAAAACCCTAATTGGACAAGAGTAAGCCTAGGGAGGACCAAAATGACCTAAATGTTCATCCAATGACACAAACACACCTATTGGATGCACAAGATTGGTAAGAAACCCTAATTGTTCAAGAATAAGCCTAGGAAGGACGAAAATGACCTAAATGTTAATCCAATGACACAAATGAACTTATTGGATGCACAAGATTGGTTAAAAACCCTAATTGGACAAGAATAAGCCTAGGGAGGACGAAAATGACCTAAATGTTCATCCAATGACACAAACACACCTATTGGATGCACAAGATTGGTTAGAAACCCTAATTTGACAAGATTAAGCCTAGGGAGGACGAAAATGACCTAAATGTTCATCCAATGACACAGATGAACATATTGGATGCACAAGATTGGTTAAAAACCCTAATTGGACAAGAATAAGCCTAGGGAGGACGAAAATAACCTAAATGTTCATCAAATGACTAAACACACCTATTGGATGCACAAGATTGGTTAGAAACCCTAATTGGACAAGAATAAGCATTGGGAGGACGAAAATGACCTAAATATTAATCCAATGACACAATTGAACTTATTGGATGCACAAGATTTGTTAAAAACCCTAATGGGACAAGAATAAGCCTAAGGAGGACGAAAAAGACATAAATGTTCATCCAATGTCACAAACACACCTATTGGATGCACAAGATTGGTTAGAAACCCTAATTGCACAAGAATAAGACTAGGGAGGACGAAAATGACCTAAATGTTCATCCAATGACACAAACACACCTATTGGATTCACAAGATTGTTTAGAAACCCTAATTGGACAAGAATAAGCCTAGGGAGGATGAAAATGACCTAAATATTCATCCAATGACACAAATGAACTTATTGGATGCACATGATTGCTTAAAACCCTAATTGGACAAGAATAAGCCTAGGGAGGACGAAAATGACCTAAATGCATCCAATGACACAAACACACCTATTGGATGCACAAGATTGTTTAGAAACGCTAATTGGACAAGAATAAGCCTAGGGAGGACGAAAATGACCTAAATGTTCATCCAATGACACAAATGAACATATTGGATGCACAAGATTGGTTAAAAATCCTAATTGGACAAGAATAAGCCTAGGGAGGACGAAAATGACCTAAATGTTCATCCAATGACACAATTGAACTTATTGGATGCACAAGATTTGTTAAAAACCCTAATGGGACAAGAATAAGCCTAGGGAGGACGAAAAAGACCTAAATGTTCATCCAATGTCACAAACACACCTATTGGATGCACAAGATTGGTTAGAAACCCTAATTGGACAAGAATAAGCCTAGGGATGACGAAAATGACCTAAATGTTAATCCAATGACACAAATGAACTTATTGGATGCACAAGATTGGTTAAAAACCCTAATTGGACAAGAATAAGCCTAGGGAGGACAAAAATGACCTAAATGTTCATCGAATGACACAAACACACCTATTGGATGCACAAGATTGGTTAAAACCCCTAATTGGACAAGAATAAGCATTGGGAGGACGAAAATGACCTAAATGTTCATCCAATGACACAAATGAACTTATTGAATGCACAAGATGGGTTAAAAACCCTAATTGGACAAGAATAAGCCTAGGGAGGACGAAAATGACCTAAATGTTCATCCAATGACACAAACACACCTATTGGATGCACAAGATTGGTTAAAAACCCTAATTGGACAAGAATAAGCATTGGGAGGACGAAAATGACCTAAATGTTCATCCAATGACACAAACACACCTATTGGATACACAAGATTGGTTAGAAACCCTAATTGGACAAGAATAAGCCTAGGGACGACGAAAATGACCTAAATGTTAATCCAATGACACAAATGAACTTTTTGGATGCACAAGATTGGTTAAAAACCCTAATTGGACAAGAATAAGCCTAGGGAGGACGAAAATGACCTAAATATTCATCGAATGACACAAACACACCTATTGGATGCACAAGATTGGTTAAAACCCCTAATTGGACAAGAATAAGCATTGGGAGGACGAAAATGACCTAAATATTAATCCAATGACACAATTGAACTTATTGGATGCACAAGATTTGTTAAAAACCCTAATGGGACAAGAATAAGCCTAGGGAGGACGAAAAAGACCTAAATGTTCATCCAATGTCACAAACACACCTATTGGATGCACAAGATTGGTTAGAAACCCTAATGGGACAAGAATAAGCCTAGGGAGGACGAAAATGACCTAAATTTTCATCCAATGACACAATTGAACTTATTGGATGCACAAGATTGGTTAAAAACCCTAATTGGACAAGAATAAGCCTAGGGAGGACGAAAATGACCTAAATGTTCATCCAATGACACAAACACACCTATTGGATGCCCAAGATTGGTTAGAAACCCTAATTGGACAAGAATAAGCCTAGGGAAGAAGAAAATGACCTAAATGTTAATCCAATGACACAAATGAACTTATTGGATGCACAAGATTGGTTAAAAACCCTAATTGGACAAGAATAAACCTAGGGAGGACGAAAATAACCTAAATGTTCATCAAATGACTAAACACACCTATTGGATGCACAAGATTGGTTAGAAACCCTAATTGGACAAGAATAAGCCTAGGGAGGACGAAAATGACCTAAATGTTCACCCAATGACACAAATGAACTTATTGGATGCACAAGATTGGTTAAAAACCCTAATTGGACAAGAATAAGCCTAGGGAGGACGAAAATGACCTAATTGTTAATCCAATGACACAAATGAACTTATTGGTTGCACAAGATTGGTTAAAAACCCTAATTGGACAAGAATTAGCCTAGGAAGGACGAAAATGACCTAAATGTTCATCCAATGACACAAACACACCTATTGGATGCACAAGAATGGTTAGAAACCCTAATTGGACAAGAATAAGCCTAGGGAGGACGAAAATGACCTAAATGTTAATCCAATGACACAAATGAACTTATTGGATGCACAAGATTGGTTAAAAACCCTAATTGGACAAGAATAAGCCTAGGGAGGACGCAAATGACCTAAATGTTCATCCAATGACACAAACACACCTATTGGAAGCACAAGATTGGTTAGATATCCTAATTGAACAAGAATAAGCCTTAGGAGGACGAAAATGACCTAAATGTTCATCCAATGACACAAATGAACTTATTGGATGCACAAGATTGGTTAAAAACCCTAATTGGACAAGAATAAGCCTAGGGAGGACGAAAATGACCTAAATGTTCATCCAATGACACAAACACACCTATTGGATGCACAAGATTGGTTAAAAACCCTAATTGGACAAGAATAAGCCTAGGGAGGACGAAAATGACCTAAATGTTCATCAAATGACTAAACACACCTATTGGATGCACAAGATTGGTTAGAAGCCCTAATTGAACAAGAATAAGCCTAGGGAGGACGAAAATGACCTAAATGTTCACCCAATGACACAAATGAACTTATTGGATGCACAAGATTGGTTAAAAACCCTAATTGGACAAGAATAAGCCTAGGGAGGACGAAAATGACCTAAATGTTCATCCAATGACACAAACACACCTATTGGATGCACAAGATTGGTTAGAAACCCTAATTGGACAAGAATAAGCCTAGGAAGGACGAAAATGACCTAAATGTTCATCGAATGACACAAACACACCTATTGAATGCACAAGATTGTTTAGAAATCCTAATTGGACAAGAATAAGCTTAGGGAGGACGAAAATGACCTAAATGTTCATCCAATGACACAAACACACCTATTGGATGCACTAGATTGGTTAGAAACCCTAATTGGACAAGAATAAGCCTAGGGAGGACGAAAATGACCTAAATGTTCACCCAATGACACAAATGAACTTATTGGATGCACAAGATTGGTTAAAAACCCTAATTGGACAAGAATAAGCCTAGGGAGGACGAAAATGACCTAAATGTTCATCCAATGAAACAAACACACCTATTGGATGCACAAGATTGGTTAAAAACCTTAATTGGACAAGAATAAGCCTAGGAAGGACGAAAATGACCTAATTGTTAATCCAATGACACAAATGAACTTATTGGATGCACAAGATTGGTTAAAAACCCTAATTGGACAAGAATAAGCCTAGGGAGGACGAAAATAACCTAAATGTTCATCAAATGACTAAACACACCTATTGGATGCACAAGATTGGGTAGAAACCCTAATTGGACAAGAATAAGCCTAGGGAGGACGAAAATGACCTAAATGTTCACCCAATGACACAAATGAACTTATTGGATGCACAAGATTGGTTAAAAACCCTAATTGGACAAGAATAAGCCTAGGGAGGACGAAAATGACCTAAATGTTCATCCAATGACACAAATGAACTTATTGGATGCACAAGTTTGCTTAAAAACCCTAATTGGACAAGAATAAGCCTAGGGAGGACGAAAATGACCTAAATGTTCATCCAATGACACAAACACACCTATTGGATGCACAAGATTGGTTAAAAACCCTAATTGGACAAGAATAAGCCTAGGGAGGACGAAAATGACCTAAATGTTCATCCAATGACACAATTGAACTTATTGAATGCACAAGATTGTTTAGAAACCCTAATTGGACAAGAATAAGCCTAGAGAGGACGAAAATGACCTAAATGTTCATCCAATGACACAAACACACCTATTGGATGCACAAGATTGGTTAGAAACCCTAATTGGACAAGAATAAGCCTAGGGAGGACGAAAATAACCTAAATGTAAATCCAATGACACAAATGAACTTATTGGATGCACAAGATTTGTTAAAAACCCTAATTGGACAAGAATAAGCCTAGAGAGAACGAAAATAACCTAAATGTTCATCAAATGACTAAACACACCTATTGGATGCACAAGATTGGTTAGAAACCCTAATTGGACAAGAATAAGCCTAGGGAGGACGAAAATGACCTAAATGTTCACCCAATGACACAAATGAACTTATTGGATGCACAAGATTGGTTAAAAACCCTAATTGGACAAGAATAAGCCTAGGGAGGACGAAAATGACCTAAATGTTCATCCAATGACACAAACACACCTATTGGATGCACAAGATTGGTTAAAAACCCTAATTGGACAAGAATAAGCATAGGGAGGACGAAAATGACCTAAATGTTCATCAAATGACACAAACACACCTATTGGATGCACAAGATTGGTTAGAAACCCTAATTGGACAAGAATAAGCCTTGGGAGGACGAAAATGACCTAAATGTTCATCCAATGACACAATTGAACTTATTGGATGCACAAGATTTGTTAAAAACCCTAATGGGACAAGAATAAGCCTAGGGAGGACGAAAAAGACCTAAATGTTCATCCAATGTCACAAACACACCTATTGGATGCACAAGATTGGTAAGAAACCCTAATTGGACAAGAATAAGCCTAGGGAGGACGAAAATGACCTAAATGTTAATCCAATGACACAAATGAACTTATTGGATGCACAAGATGGGTTAAAAACCCTAATTGGACAAGAATAAGCCTAGGGAGGACGAAAATGACCTAAATGTTCATCCAATGACACAAACACTCCTATTGGATGCACAAGATTGGTTAAAAACCCTAATTGGACAAGAATAAGCATTGGGAGGACGAAAATGACCTAAATGTTCATCCAATGACACAAACACACCTATTGGATACACAAGATTGATTAGAAACCCTAATTGGACAAGAATAAGCCTAGGGAGGACGAAAATGACCTAAATATTCATCCAATGACACAAATGAACTTATTGGATGCACAAGATTGCTTAAAATCCTAATTGGACAGGAATAAGACTAGGGAGGACGAAAATGACCTAAATGTTCATCCAATGACACAAACACACCCATTGGATGCACAAGATTGGTTAAAAACCCTAATTGGACAAGAATAAGCCTAGGGAGGACGAAAATAACCTAAATGTTCATCCAATGACACAAATGAACTTATTGGATGCATAAGATTGGTTAAAAACCCTAATTGGACAAGAATAAGCCTAGGGTGGACGAAAATGACCTAAGTGTTCATCCAATGACACAAATGAACTTATTGGATGCACATCATTGGTTAAAAACCCTAATTGGACAAGAATAAGCCTAGGGAGGACGAAAATGACCTAAATGTTAATCCAATGACACAAATGAACTTATTGGATGCACAAGATTGCTTAAAACCCTAGTTGGACAAGAATAAGCCTAGGGAGGACGAAAATGACCTAAATGTTAATCCAATGACACAAATGAACTTATTGCATGCACAAGATTGGTTAAAAACCCTAATTGGACAAGAATAAGCCTAGGGAGGACGAAAATAACCTAAATGTTCATCAAATGACTAAACACACCTACTGGATTCACAAGATTGGTTAGATACCCTAATTGGACAAGAATAAGCATTGGGAGGACGAAAATGACCTAAATATTCATCCAATGACACAAACACACCTATTGGATACACAAGATTGGTTAGAAACCCTAATTGGACAAGAATAAGCCTAGGGAGGACGAAAATGACCTAAATGTTAATCCAATGACACAAATGAACTTTTTGGATGCACAAGATTGGTTAAAAACCCTAATTGGACAAGAATAAGCCTAGGGAGGACGAAAATGACCTAAATGTTCATCGAATGACACAAACACACCTATTGGATGCACAAGATTGGTTAAAACCCCTAATTGGACAAGAATAAGCATTGGGAGGACGAAAATGACCTAAATATTAATCCAATGACACAATTGAACTTATTCGATGCACAAGATTTGTTAAAAACCCTAATGGGACAAGAATAAGCCTAGGGAGGACGAAAAAGACCTAAATGTTCATCCAATGTCACAAACACACCTATTGGATGCACAAGATTGGTTAGAAACCCTAATGGGACAAGAATAAGCCTAGGGAGGACGAAAATGACCTAAATGTTCATCCAATGACACAATTGAACTTATTGGATGCACAAGATCTGTTAAAAACCCTAATGGGACAAGAATAAGCCTAGGGAGGACGAAAAAGACCTAAATGTTCATCCAATGTCACAAACACACCTATTGGATGCACAAGATTGGTTAGAAACCCTAATTGGACAAGAATAAGCCTAGGGAGGACGAAAATGACCTAAATGTTCACCCAATGACACAAATGAACTTATTGGATGCACAAGATTGGTTAAAAACCCTAATTGGACAAGAATAAGCGTACGGAGGACGAAAATGACCTAAATGTTCATCCAATGACACAAATGAACTTATTGGATGCATAAGATTGGTTACAAACCCTAATTGGACAAGAATAAGCCTAGGGAGGACGAAAATGACCTAAATGTTCATCCAATGACACAAACACACCTATTGGATGGACAAGATTGGTTAAAAACCCTAATTGGACAAGAATAAGCATAGGGAGGACGAAAATGACCTAAATGTTCCTCAAATGACACAAACACACCTATTGGATGCACAAGATTGGTTAGAAACCCTAATTGGACAAGAATAAGCCTTGGGAGGACGAAAATGACCTAAATGTTCATCCAATAACACAAATGAACTTATTGGATGCACAAGATTGGTTAAAAACCCTAATTGGACAAGAATAAGCCTAGGGAGGACGAAAATGACCTAAATGTTCATCCAATGACACAAACACACCTATTGGATGCACAAGATTGGTTAGAAACCCTAATTGGACAAGAATAAGCCTAAGGAGGACGAAAATGACCTAAATGTTAATCCAATGACACAAATGAACTTATTGGATGCACAAGATTGGTTAAAAACACTAATTGGACAAGAATAAGCCTAGGGAGGACGAAAATGACCTAAATGTTCATCCAATGACACAAACATACCTATTGGATGCACAAGATTGTTTAGAAACCCTAATTGGACAAGAATAAGCCTTGGGAGGACGAAAATTACCTAAATTTTCACCCAATGACACAAATGAACTTATTGGATGCACAAGATTGGTTAAAAACCCTAATTGGACAAGAATAAGCCTAGGGAGGACGAAAATGACCTAAATGTTCATCCAATGACACAAACACACCTATTGGATGCACAAGATTGGTTAAAAACCCTAATTGGACAAGAATAAGCCTAGGGAGGACGAAAATGACCTAAATGTTCCTCCAATGACACAAATGAACTTATTGGATGCACAAGATTGCTTAAAAACCCTAATTGGAAAAGAATAAGCCTAGGGAGGACGAAAATGACCTAAATGTTCATCCAATGACACAACTGAACTTATTGGTTGCACAAGATTGCTTAAAACCCTAATTGGACAAGAATAAGACTAGGGAGGACGAAAATGACCTAAATGTTCATCCAATGACACAAACACACCTATTGGATGCACAAGATTGGTTAAAAACCCTAATTGGACAAGAATAAGCCTAGGGAGGACGAAAATGACCTAAATGTTCATCCAATGACACAAACACACCTATTGGATGCACAAGATTGGTTAAAAACCCTAATTGAACAAGAATAAGCCTAGGGAGGACGAAAATGAACTAAATGTTCATCCAATGACACAAATTAACTTATTGGATGCACAAGATTACTTAAAAACCCTAATTGGACAAGAATAAGTCTTGGGAGGACGAAAATGACCTAAATGTTCATCCAATGACACAAATGAACTTATTGGATGCACAAGATTGGTTAAAAACCCTAATTGGACAAGAATAAGCCTAGGGAGGACGAAAATGACCTAAATGTTCATCCAATGACACAAACACACCTATTGGATGCACAAGATTGGTTAAAAACCCTAATTGGACAAGAATAAGCCTAGGGAGGACGAAAATGACCTAAATGTTCATCCAATGACACAAATACACCTATTGGATGCAAAAGATTGGTTAGAAACCCTAATTGGCCAAGAATAAGCCTAGGGAGGACGAAAATGACCTAAATGTTCATCCAATGACACAAACACACCTATTGGATGCACAAGATTGGTTAAAAACCCTAATTGGACAAGAATAAGCCTAGGGAGGACGAAAATGACCTAAATGTTCATCCAATGACACAAATACACCTATTGGATGCACAAGATTGGTTAGAAACCCTAATTGGACAAGAATAAGCCTAGGGAGGACGAAAATGACCTAAATGTTCATCCAATGACACAAACACACCTACTGGATGCACAAGATTAGTTAAAAACCCTAATTGGACAAGAATAAACCTAGGGTGGACGAAAATGACCTAAATGTTTATCCAATGACACAAATGAACTTATTGGATGCACAAGATTGGTTAAAAACCCTAATTGGACAAGAATAAGCCTAGGGAGGACGAAAATGACCTAAATGTTCATCCAATGACACAAACACACCTATTGGATGCACAAGATTGGTTAAAAACCCTAATTGGACAAGAATAAGCCTAGGAAGGACGAAAATGACCTAAATGTTCATCCAATGACACAAATGAACTTATTGGATGCACAAGATTGGTTAAAAACCCTAATTGGACAAGAATAAGCCTAGGAAGGACGAAAATGACCTAAATGTTAATCCAATGACACAAACACACCTATTGGATGCACAAGATTGGTTAGAAACCCTAATTGGACAAGAATAAGCCTAGGGAGGACGAAAATGACCTAAATGTTCATCCAATGACACAAACACACCTATTGGATGCACAAGATTCGTTAAAAACCCTAATTGGACAAGAATAAGCCTAGGAAGGGCGAAAATGACCTAAATGTTAATCCAATGACACAAATGAACTTATTGGATGCACAAGATTGGTTAAAAACCCTAATTGGACAAGAATAAGCCTAGGGAGGACGAAAATAACCTAAATGTTCATCAAATGACTAAACACACCTATTGGATGCACAAGATTGGTTAGAAACCCTAATTGGACAAGAATATGCCTAGGGAGGACGAAAATGACCTAATTATTCATCCAATGACACAAATGAACTTCTTGGATGCACAAGATTGGCTAAAAACCCTAATTGGACAAGAATAAGCCTAGGGAGGACGAAAATGACCTAAATGTTCATCCAATGACACAAACACACCTATTGGATGCACAAGATTGGTTAGAAACCCTAATTGGACAAGAATAAGCCTAGGGAGGACGAAAATGACCTAAATATTCATCCAATGACACAAATGAACTTATTGGATGCACAAGATTGGTTAAAACTCTAATTGGACAAGAATAAGCCTAGGGAGGACGAAAATGACCTAAATGTTCACCCAATGACACAAATGAACTTATTGGATGCACAAGATTGGTTAAAAACCCTAATTGGACAAGAATAAGCCTAGGGAGGACGAAAATGACCTAAATGTTCATCCAATGACACAAACACACCTATTGGATGCACAAGATTGGTTAAAAACCCTAATTGGACAAGAATAAGCATAGGGAGGACGAAAATGATCTAAATGTTCATCCAATGACACAAATGAACTTATTGGATGCACAAGATTGGTTAAAAACCCTAATTGGACAAGAATAAGCCTAGGGAGGACGAAAATGACCTAAATGTTCATCCAATGACACAAACACACCTATTGGATGCACAAGATTGGTTAAAAACCCTAATTGGACAAGAATAAACATTGGGAGGACGAAAATGACCTAAATGTTCATCCAATGACACAAACACACCTATTGGATACACAAGATTGATTAGAAACCCTAATTGGACAAGAATAAGCCTAGGGAGGACGAAAATGACCTAAATATTCATCCAATGACACAAATGAACTTATTGGATGCACAAGATTGCTTAAAATCCTAATTGGACAGGAATAAGACTAGGGAGGACGAAAATGACCTAAATGTTAATCCAATGACACAAACACACCCATTGGATGCACAAGATTGGTTAAAAACCCTAATTGGACAAGAATAAGCCTAGGGAGGAAGAAAATGACCTAAATGTTCATCCAATGACACAAATGAACTTATTGGATGCATAAGATTGGTTAAAAACCCTAATTGGACAAGAATAAGCCTAGGGTGGACGAAAATGACCTAAGTGTTCATCCAATGACATAAATGAACTTATTGGATGCACATGATTGGTTAAAAACCCTAATTGGACAAGAATAAGCCTAGGGAGGACGAAAATGACCTAAATGTTAATCCAATGACACAAATGAACTTATTGGATGCACAAGATTGCTTAAAACCCTAGTTGGACAAGAATAAGCCTAGGGAGGACGAAAATGACCTAAATGTTAATCCAATGACACAAATGAACTTATTGCATGCACAAGATTGGTTAAAAACCCTAATTGGACAAGAATAAGCCTAGGGAGGACGAAAATAACCTAAATGATCATCAAATGACTAAACACACCTACTGGATTCACAAGATTGGTTAGATACCCTAATTGGACAAGAATAAGCATTGGGAGGACGAAAATGACCTAAATATTCATCCAATGACACAAACACACCTATTGGATACACAAGATTGGTTAGAAACCCTAATTGGACAAGAATAAGCCTAGGGAGGACGAAAATGACCTAAATGTTAATCCAATGACACAAATGAACTTTTTGGATGCACAAGATTGGTTAAAAACCCTAATTGGACAAGAATAAGACTAGGGAGGACGAAAATGACCTAAATGTTCATCGAATGACACAAACACACCTATTGGATGCACAAGATTGGTTAAAACCCCTAATTGGACAAGAATAAGCATTGGGAGGACGAAAATGACCTAAATATTAATCCAATGACACAATTGAACTTATTCGATGCACAAGATTTGTTAAAAACCCTAATGGGACAAGAATAAGCCTAGGGAGGACGAAAAAGACCTAAATGTTCATCCAATGTCACAAACACACCTATTGGATGCACAAGATTGGTTAGAAACCCTAATGGGACAAGAATAAGCCTAGGGAGGACGAAAATGACCTAAATGTTCATCCAATGACACAATTGAACTTATTGGATGCACAAGATTTGTTAAAAACCCTAATGGGACAAGAATAAGCCTAGGGAGGACGAAAAAGACCTAAATGTTCATCCAATGTCACAAACACACCTATTGGATGCACAAGATTGGTTAGAAACCCTAATTGGACAAGAATAAGCCTAGGGAGGACGAAAATGACCTAAATGTTCATCCAATGTCACAAACACACCTATTGGATGCACAAGATTGGTTAGAAACCCTAATTGGACATGAATACGCCTAGGGAGAACGAAAATGACCTAAATGTTAATCCAATGACACAAATGAACTTATTGGATGCACAAGATTGGTTAAAAACCCTAATTGGACAAGAATAAGCCTAGGGAGGACGAAAATGAACTAAATGTTCATCCAATGACACAAACACACCTATTGGATGCACAAGATTGGTTAAAAACCCTAATTGGACAAGAATAAGCATTGGGAAGACGAAAATGACCTAAATGTTCATCCAATGACACAAACACACCTATTGGATGCATAAGATTGGTTAAAAACCCTAATTGGACAAGAATAAGCCTAGGGTGGACGAAAATGACCTAAATGTTCATCCAATGACACAAATGAACTTATTGGATGCACAAGATTGGTTAAAAACCCTAATTGGACAAGAATAAGCCTAGGGAGGACGAAAATGACCTAAATGTTCATCCAATGACACAAACACACCTATTGGATGCACAAGATTGGTTAAAAACCCTAATTGGACAAGAATAAGCCTAGGTAGGACGAAAATGACCTAAATGTTCATCCAATGACACAAACACACCTATTGGATGCACAAGATTGGTTAAAAACCCAAACTGGACAAGAATAAGCCTAGGGAGGACGAAAATGACTTAAATCTTAATCCAATGACACAAATGAACTTATTGGATGCACAAGATTGCTTAAAACCCTAATTGGACCAGAATAAGCCTAGGGAGGACGAAAATGACCTAAATTGTCATCCAATGACACAAATGAACTTATTGGATGCACAAGATTGCTTAAAACCCTAATTGGACAAGAATAAGACTAGGGAGGACGAAAATGACCTAAATGTTCATCCAATGACACAAACACACCTATTGGATGCACAAGATTGGTTAGAAACCCTAATTGGACAAGAATAAGCCTAGGGAGGACGAAAATGACCTAAATGTTAATCCAATGACACAAATGAACTTATTGGATGCACAAGATTGGTTAAAAACCCTAATTGGTCAAGAATAAGCCTAGGAAGGATGAAAATGACCTAAATGTTAATCCAATGACACAAATGAACTTTTTGGAGGCACAAGATTGGTTAAAAACCCTAATTGGACAAGAATAAGCCTAGGGAGGACGAAAATGACCTAAATGTTCATCCAATGACACAAAGACACCTATTGGATGCACAAGATTGGTTAGAAACCCTAATTGGACAAGAATAAGCCTAGGGAGGACGAAAATGACCTAACTATTCATCCAATGACACAAATGAACTTATTGGATGCACAAGATTGGTTAAAAACCCTAATTGGACAAGAATAAGCCTAGGGAGGACGAAAATGACCTAAATGTTCATCCAATGACACAAACACACCTATTGGATGCACAAGATTGGTTAGAAACCCTAATTGGACAAGAATAACCCTAGGAAGGACGAAAATGACCTAAATGTTAATCCAATGACACAAATGAACTTATTGGATGCACAAGATTGGTTAAAAACCCTAATTGGACAAGAATAAGCCTAGGGAGGACGAAAATGACATAAATGTTCATCCAAAGACACAAACACACATATTGGATGCACAAGATTGGTTAGAAACCCTAATTGGACAAGAATAAGCCTAGGAAGGTCGAAAATGACCTAAATATTCATCCAATGACACAAATGAACTTATTGGATGCACAAGATTGCTTAAAACCCTAATTGGACAAGAATAAGACTAGGGAGGACGAAAATGACCTAAATGTTCATCCAATGACACAAACACACCTATTGGATGCACAAGATTGGTTAGAAACCCTAATTGGACAAGAATAAGCCTAGGGAGGACGAAAATGACCTAAATGTTAATCCAATGACACAAATCAACTTATTGGATGCACAAGATTGCTTAAAACCCTAATTGCACAAGAATAAGCCTAGGGAGGACGAAAGTAACCTAAATGTTCATCCAATGACAAAAACACACCTATTGGATGCACAAGATTGTTTAGAAACCCTAATTGGATAAGAATAAGCTTAGGGAGGACGAAAATGACCTAAATATTCATCCAATGACACAAATGAACTTATTGGATGCACAAGATTGCTTAAAACCCTAATTGGACAAGAATAAGACTAGGGAGGACGAAAATGACCTAAATGTTCATCCAATGACACAAACACACCTATTGGATGCACAAGATTGTTTAGAAACCCTAATTGAACAAGAATAAGCCTAGGGAGGACGAAAATGACCTAAATGTTCATCCAATGAAACAAATGAACTTATTGGATTCACAAGATTGCTTAAAAACCGTAATTGGACAAGAATAAGCCTAGGGAGGACGAAAATGACCTAAATGTTCATCCAATGACTCAAATGAACTTATTGGATGCACAAGATTGGTTAAAAACCCTAATTGGACAAGAATAAGCCTAGGGTGGACGAAAATGACCTAAATGTTTATCCAATGACACAAATGAACTTATTGGATGCACAAGATTGGTTAAAAACCCTAATTGGACAAGAATAAGCCTAGGGAGGACGAAAATGACCTAAATGTTCATCCAATGACACAAACACACCTATTGGATGCACAAGATTGGTTAAAAACCCTAATTGGACAAGAATAAGACTAGGGAGGACTAAAATGACCTAAATGTTCATCCAATGACACAAACACACCTATTGGATGCACAAGATTGGTTAAAAACCCTAATTGGACAAGAATAAGCCTAGGGAGGACGAAAATGACCTAAATGTTAATCCAATGACACAAATGAACTTATTGGATGCACAAGATTGCTTAACACCCTAGTTGGACAAGAATAAGCCTAGGGAGGACGAAAATGACCTAAATGTTCATCCAATGACACAAATGAACTTATTGGATGCACAAGATTGGTTAAAAACCCTAATTGGACAAGAATAAGACTAGGGAGGACGAAAATGACCTAAATGTTCATCCAATGACAAAAACACACCTATTGGATGCACAAGATTGGTTAGAAACCCTAATTGGACAAGAATAAGCCTAGGGAGGATGAAAATGACCTAAATATTCATCCAATGACACAAATGAACTTATTGGATGCACAAGATTGCTTAAAACCCTAATTGGACAAGAATAAGAATAGGGAGGACGAAAATGACCTAAATGTTCATCCAATGACACAAACACACCTATTGGATGCACAAGATTGGTTAGAAACCCTAATTGGACAAGAATAAGCCTAGGAAGGACGAAAATGACCTAAATGTTAATCCAATGACACAAATGAACTTATTGGATGCACAAGATTGGTTAAAAACCCTAATTGGACAAGAATTAGACTAGGGAGGACGAAAATGACCTAAATGTTCATCCAATGACACAAACACACCTATTGGATGCACAAAATTGGTTAGAAACCCTAATTTGACAAGAATAAGCATAGGGAGGACGAAAATGACCTAAATATTCATCCAATGACACAAATGAACTTATTGGATGCACAAGATTGCTTAAAACCCTAATTGGACAAGAATAAGACTAGGGAGGACGAAAATGACCTAAATGTTCATCCAATGACACAAAGACACCTATTGGATGCACAAGATTGGTTAAAAACCCTAATTGGACAAGAATAAGCATAGGGAGGACGAAAATGACCTAAATGTTCATCCAATGACACTAACACACCTATTGGATGCACAAGATTGGTTAGAAACCCTAATTGGACAAGAATAAGCCTAGGGAGGACGAAAATGACCTAAATATTCATC
Organism: Cicer pinnatifidum; assembly: GCA_037974775.1. Taxonomy (NCBI): domain Eukaryota; kingdom Viridiplantae; phylum Streptophyta; class Magnoliopsida; order Fabales; family Fabaceae; genus Cicer; species Cicer pinnatifidum. The sequence goes on from JBBPBR010000469.1 coordinate 118,049, forward strand.
CAATGACACAAATGAACTTATTGGATGCACAAGATTGGTTAAAAACCCTAATTGGACAAAAATAAGCCTAGGGAGGACGAAAATGACCTAAATGTTCATCCAATGACACAAACACACCTATTGGATGCACAAGATTGGTTAGAAACCCTAATTGGACAAGAATAAGCCTAGGGAGGACGAAAATGACCTAAATGTTAATCCAATGACACAAATGAACTTATTGGATGCACAAGATTGGTTAAAAACGCTAATTGTACAAGAATAAGCCTAGGGAGGACGAAAATGACCTAAATGTTCATCCAATGACACAAACACACCTATTGGATGCACAAGATTGGTTAAAAACCCTAATTGGACAAGAATAAGCCTAGGGAGGACGAAAATGACCTAAATGTTCATCCAATGACACAATTGAACTTATTGGATGCACAAGATTGGTTAAAAACCCTAATGGGACAAGAATAAGCCTAGGGAGGACGAAAATGACCTAAATGTTCATCCAATGTCACAAACACACCTATTGGATGCACAAGATTGGTTAGAAACCCTAATTGTACAAGAATAAGCCTAGGGAGGACGAAAATGACCTAAATGTTCATCCAATGACACAAACACACCTATTGGATGCACACGATTGATTAGAAACCCTAATTTGACAAGAATAAGCCTAAGGAGGACGAAAATGACCTAACTATTCATCCAATGACACAAATGAACTTATTGGATGCACAAGATTGCTTAAAACCCTAATTGGACAAGAATAAGACTAGGGAGGACGAAAATAACCTAAATGTTCATCCAATGACACAAACACACCTATTGGATACACAAGATTGGTTAGAAACCCAAATTGGACAAGAATAAGCCTAGGGAGGACGAAAATGACCTAAATGTTCATCCAATGACACAAACACACCTATTGGATGCACACGATTGGTTAGAAACCCTAATTTGACAAGAATAAGCCTAGGAAGGAAAAAAATGACCTAACTATTCATCCAATGACACAAGTGAACTTATTGGATGCACCAGAATGGTTAAAAACCCTAATTGGACAAGAATATGCCTAGGGAGGACGAAAATAACTTAAATGTTCATCCAATGACACAAACACACCTATTGGATGCACAAGATTGGTTAAAAACCCTAATTGGACAAGAATAAGCATACGGAGGACGAAAATGACCAAAATGTTCATCCAATGACACAAACACACCTATTGGATGCACAAGATTGGTTAGAAACCCTAATTGGACAAGAATAAGCCTAGGGAGGACGAAAATGACCTAAATGTTCATCCAATGACACAAACACACCTATTGGATGCACAAGATTGGTTAGAAACCCTGATTGGACAAGAATAAGACTAGGGAGGATGAAAATGACCTAAATATTCATCCAATGACACAAATGAACTTATTGGATGCACAAGATTGCTTAAAACCCTAATTGGACAAGAATAAGACTAGGGAGGACGAAAATGACCTAAATGTTCATCCAATGACACAAACACACCTATTGGATGCACAAGATTGGTTAGAAACCCTAATTGGACAAGAATAAGCCTAGGGAGGACGAAAATGACCTAAATGTTAATCCAATGACACAAATGAACTTATTGGATGCACAAGATTTGTTCAAAACCCTAATTGGACAAGAATAAGCCTAGGGAGGACGAAAATGACCTAAATGTTCATCCAATGACACAAACACACCTATTGGATGCACAAGATTGGTTAAAAACCCTAATTGGACAAGAATAAGCCTAGGGAGGACGAAATGACCTAAATGTTAATCCAATGAAACAAATGAACTTATTGGATGCACAAGATTGGTTAAAATCCCTAATTGGACAAGAATAAGCCTAGGGAGGACGAAAATGACCTAAATGTTCATCCAATGACACAAACACACCTATTGGATGCACAAGATTGGTTAGAAACCCTAATTGGACAAGAATAAGCCTAGGGAGGACGAAAATGACCTAAATGTTAATCCAATGACACAAATGTACTTATTGGATGCACAAGATTGGTTAAAAACCCTAATTGGACAAGAATAAGCCTAGGGAGGACGAAAATGACCTAAATGTTCATCCAATGACACAAACACACCTATTGGATGCACAAGATTGGTTAAAAACGCTCATTGGACAAGAATAAGCCTAGGGAGGACGAAAATGACCTAAATGTTCATCCAATGACACAAATACACCTATTGGATGCACAAGATTGGTTAAAAACCCTAATTGGACAAGAATATGCCTAGGGAGGACGAAAATGACCTAAATGTTCATCCAATGACATATATGAACTTATTGGATGCACAAGATTGGTTAAAAACCCTAATTGGACAAGAATAAGCCTAGGGAGGACGAAAATGACCTAAATGTTCATCCAATGACACAAACACACCTATTGGATGCACAAGATTGGTTAAAAACCCTAATTGGACAAGAATAAGCCTAGGGAGGACGAAAATGACCTAAATGTTCATCCAATGACACAAATGAACATATTGGATGCACAAAATTGGTTAAAAACCCTAATTGGACTAGAATAAGCTTAGGGAGGACGAAAATGACCTTAATGTTCATCCAATGACACAAACACACCTATTGGATGCACAAGATTGTTTAGAAACCCTAATTGGACAAGAATAAGCCTTGGGAGGACGAAAATGACCTAAATGTTCATCCAATGACACAAATGAACATATTGGATGCACAAGATTGGTTAAAAACCGTAATATGACAAGAATAAGGCTAGGGAGGACGAAAATGACCTAAATGTTCATCAAATGACTAAACACACCTATTGGATGCACAAGATTGGTTAGAAACCCTAATTGGACACGAATAAGCCTAGGGAGGACGAAAATGACCTAAATGTTCACCCAATGACACAAATGAACTTATTGGATGCACAAGATTGGTTAAAAACCCTAATTGGACATGAATAAGCCTAGGGAGGACGAAAATGACCTAAATGTTCATCCAATGACACAAACACACCTATTGGATGCACAAGATTGGTTAAAAACCCTAATTGGACAAGAATAAGCCTAGGGAGGACGAAAATGACCTAAATGTTCATCCAATGACACAAATGAACTTATTGGATGCACAAGATTGGCTAAAAACCCTAATTGGACAAGAATAAGCCTAGGGAGGCAAAAATGACCTAAATGTTCATCAAATGACTAAACACACCTATTGGATGCAGAAGATTGGTTAGAAACCCTAATTGGACAAGAATAAGCCTAGGGAGGACGAAAATGACCTAAATGTTCATCCAATGACACAAACACACCTATTGAATGCACAAGATTGTTTAGAAACCCTAATTGGACAAGAATAAGCTTAGGGTGGACGAACATGACCTAAATGTTCATCCAATGACACAAACACACCTATTGGATGCACAAGATTGGTTAGAAACCGTAATTGGACAAGAATAAGCCTAGGGAGGAACAAAATAACCTAAATGTTCATCAAATGACTAAACACACCTATTGGATGCACAAGATTGGTTAGAAACCCTAATTTGACAAGAATAAGCCTAGGGAGGACGAAAATGACCTAAATGTTCACCCAATGACACAAATGAACTTATTGGATGCACAAGATTGGTTAAAAACCCTAATTGGACAAGAATAAGCCTAGGGAGGACGAAAATGACCTAAATGTTCACCCAATGACACAAATGAACTTATTGGATGCACTAGATTGGTTAAAAACCCTAATTGGACAAGAATAAGCCTATGGAGGACGAAAATGACCTAAATGTTCATCCAATGACACAAACACACCTATTGGATGCATAAGATTGGTTAAAAACACTAATTGGACAAGAATAAGCATAGGGAGGACGAAAATGACCTAAATGTTCATCCAATGACACAAATGAACTTATTGGATGAACAAGATTGATTAAAAACCCTAATTGGACAAGAATAAGACTAGGGAGGACGAAAATGACCTAAATGTTCATCCAATGACACAAACACACCTATTGGATGCACAAGATTGGTTAGAAACCCTAATTGGACAAGAATAAGCCTAGGGAGGACGAAAATGACCTAAATGTTAATCCAATGACACAAATGAACTTATTGGATGCACAAGATTGGTTAAAAACCCTAATTGGACTAGAATAAGCCTAGGGAGGTCGAAAATGACCTAAATGTTCATCCAATGACACAAACACACCTATTGGATGCACAAGATTGGTTAAAAACCCTAATTGGACAAGAATAAGCCTAGGGAGGACGAAAATGACCTAAATGTTCATCCAATGACACAAACACACCTATTGGATGCACAAGATTGGTTAAAAACCGTAATTGGACAAGAATAAGCCTAGGGAGGACGAAAATGACCTAAATGTTCATCCAACGACACAAACACACCTATTGGATGCACAAGATTGGTTAGAAACCCTAATTTGACAAGAATAAGCCTAGGGAGGACGAAAATGACCTAACTATTCATCCAATGACACAAATGAACTTATTGGATGCACAAGATTGGTTAAAAACCCTAATTGGACAAGAATAAGCCTAAAAGAGGACGAAAATGACCTAAATGTTCATCCAATGACACAAACACACCTATTGGATGCACAAGATTGGTTAAAAACCCTAATTGGACAAGAATAAGCCTAGGGAAAACGAAAATGACCTAAATGTTCATCAAATGACTAAACACACCTATTGGATGCACAAGATTGGTTAGAAACCCTAATTGGACATGAATAAGCCTAGGGAGGACGAAAATGACCTAAATGTTCACCCAATGACACAAATGAACTTATTGGATGCACAAGATTGGTTAAAAACCCTAATTGGACAAGAATAAGCCTAGGGAGGACGAAAATGACCTAAATGTTAATCCAATGACACAAATGAACTTATTGGATGCACAAGATGGGTTAAAAACCCTAATTGGACAAGAATAAGCCTAGGGAGGACGAAAATGACCTAAATGTTCACCCAATGACACAAATGAACTTATTGGATGCACAAGATTGGTTAAAAACCCTAATTGGACAAGAATAAGCCTAGGGAGGACGAAAATGACCTAAATGTTAATCCAATGACACAAATGAACTTATTGGATGCACAAGATTGCTTAAAAACCCTAATTGGACAAGAATAAGCCTAGGGAGGATGAAAATAACCTAAATGTTCATCCAATGACACAAACACACCTATTGGATGCCCAAGATTGGTTAAAAACCCTAATTGGACAAGAATAAGCCTAGGGAGGACGAAAATAACCTAAATGTTCATCAAATGACTAAACACACCTATTGGATGCACAAGATTGGTTAAAAACCCTAATTGGACAAGAATAAGCCTAGGGAGGACGAAAATGACCTAAATGTTCATCCAATGACACAAACACACCTATTGGATGCACAAGATTGGTTAAAAACCCTAATTGGACAACAATAAGCATAGGGAGGACGAAAATGACCTAAATGTTCCTCCAATGAAACAAACACACCTATTGGATGCACAAGATTCGTTAGAAACCCTAATTGGACAAGAATAAGCCTAGGGAGGACGAAAATGACCTAAATGTTCATCCAATGACACAAATGAACTTATTGGATGCACAAGATTGGTTAAAAACCCTAATTGGACAAGAATAAGCCTAGGGAGGACGAAAATAACCTAAATGTTCATCAAATGACTAAACACACCTATTGGATGCACAAGATTGGTTAGAAACCCTAATTGGACAAGAAAAAGCCTAGGAAGGACGAAAGTGACCTAAATGTTCATCTAATGACACAAACACACCTATTGGATTCACAAGATTGTTTAGAAACCATAATTGGACAAGAATAAGCCTAGGGAGGATGAAAATGACCTAAATATTCATCCAATGACACAAATGAACTTATTGGATGCACAAGATTGGTTAAAAACCCTAATTGGACAAGAATAAGACTAGGGAGGACTAAAATGACCTAAATGTTCATCTAATGACACAAACACACCTATTGGATTCACAAGATTGTTTAGAAACCCTAATTGGACAAGAATAAGCCTAGGGAGGATGAAAATGACCTAAATATTCATCCAATGACACAAATGAACTTATTGGATGCACAAGATTGCTTAAAACCCTAATTGGACAAGAATAAGACTAGGGAGAACAAAAATGACCTAAATGTTCATCCAATGACACAAACACACCTATTGGATGCACAAGTTTGGTTAAAAACCTTAATTGGACAAGAATAAGACTAGGGAGGACGAAAATGACCTAAATGTTCATCCATTGACACAAACACACCTATTGTATGCACAAGTTTGGTTAAAAACCCTAATTGGACAAGAATAAGCCTAGGGAGGACGAAAATGACCTAAATGTTCATCCAATGACACAAATGAACTTATTGGATGCACAAGATTGGTTAAAAACCCTAATTGGACAAGAATAAGACTAGGGAGGACGAAAGTGACCTAAATGTTCATCCAATGACACAAGCACACCTATTGGATGCACAAGATTGGTTAGAAACCCTAATTGGACAAGAATAAGCATAGGGAGGACGAAAATAACCTAAATGTTCATCCAATGACACAAACACACCTATTGGATGCACAAGATTGGTTAGAAACCCTAATTGGACAAGAATAAGCCTAGGGAGGACGAAAATGACCTAAATATTCATCCAATGACACAAATGAACTTATTGGATGCACAAGATTGGTTAAAACTCTAATTGGACAAGAATAAGCCTAGGGAGGACGAAAATGACCTAAATGTTCACCCAATGACACAAATGAACTTATTGGATGCACAAGATTGGTTAAAAACCCTAATTGGACAAGAATAAGCCTAGGGAGGACGAAAATGACCTAAATGTTCATCCAATGACACAAACACACCTATTGGATGCACAAGATTGGTTAAAAACCCTAATTGGACAAGAATAAGCATTGGGAGGACGAAAATGACCTAAATATTCATCCAATGACACAAATGAACTTATTGGATGCACAAGATTGCTTAAAACCCTAATTGGACAAGAATAAGACTAGGGAGGACGAAAATGACCTAAATGTTCATCCAATGACACAAACACACCTATTGGATGCATAAGATTGGTTAAAAACCCTAATTGGAGAAGAATAAGCCTAGGGAGGACGAAAATGACCTTAATGTTCATCCAATGACACAAACACACCTATTGGATTCACAAGATTGGTTAGAAACCCTAATTGGACAAGAATAAGCCTAGGGAGGACGAAAATGACCTAAATGTTAATCCAATGACACAAACACACCTATTGGATGCACAAGATTGGTTAGAAACCCTAATTGGACAAGAATAAGCCTAGGGAGGACAAAAATACCTAAATGTTCACCCAATGACACAAATGAACTTATTGGATGCACAAGATTGGTTAAAAACCCTAATTGGACAAGAATAAGCCTAGGGAGGACGAAAATGACCTAAATGTTCATCCAATGACACCAACACACCTATTGGATGCACAAGATTGGTTAAAAACCCTAATTGGACAAGAATAAGACTAGGGAGGACTAAAATGACCTAAATGTTCATCCAATGACACAAACACACCTATTGGATGCACAAGTTTGGTTAAAAACCCTAATTGGACAAGAATAAGCCTAGGGAGGACGAAAATGACCTAAATGTTCATCCAATGACACAAATGAACTTATTGGATGCACAAGATTGGTTAAAAACCCTAATTGGACAAGAATAAGACTAGGGAGGACTAAAATGACCTAAATGTTCATCCAATGACACAAACACACCTATTGGATTCACAAGATTGGTTACAAACCCTAATTGGACTAGAATAAGCCTAGGGAGGATGAAAATGACCTAAATATTCATCCAATGACACAAATGAACTTATTGGATGCACAAGATTGCTTAAAACCCTAATTGGACAAGAATAAGCCTAGGGAGGACGAAAATGACCTAAATGTTCATCCAATGACACAAACACAGCTATTGGATGCACAAGATTGGTTAAAAACCCTAATTGCACCAGAATAAGCCTAGGGAGGACGAAAATGACCTAAATGTTCATCCAATGACACAAATGAACTTATTGGATGCACAAGATTGGTTAAAAACCCTAATTGGACAAGAATAAGACTACGGAGGATGAAAATGACCTAAATGTTCATCCAATGACACAAACACACCTATTGGATTCACAAGATTGTTTAGAAACCCTAATTGGACCAGAATAAGCCTAGGGAGGATGCAAATGACTTAAATGTTCATCCAATGACACAAACACACCTATTGGATGCACAAGATTGGTTAGAAACCCTAATTGGACAAGAATAAGCCTAGGGAGGACGAAAATGACCTAAATATTCATCCAATGACACAAATGAACTTATTGGATGCACAAGATTGCTTAAAACCCTAATTGGACAAGAATAAGAATAGGGAGGACGAAAATGACCTAAATGTTCATCCAATGACACAAACATACCTATTGGATGCACAAGATTGGTTAGAAACCCTAATTGGACAAGAATAAGCCTAGGGAGGATGAAAATGACCTAAATATTCATCCAATGACACAAATGAACTTATTGGATGCACAAGATTGCTTAAAACCCTAATTGGACCAAAATAAGACTGGGGAGGACGAAAATGACCTAAATGTTAATCCAATGACACAAATGAACTTATTGGATGCACAAGATTGGTTAAAAACCCTAATTGGACAAGAATAAGCCTAGGGAGGACGAAAATGACCTAAATGTTCATCCAATGACACAAACACACCTATTGGATGCACAAGATTGGTTAGAAACCCTAATTGGACAAGAATAAGCCTAGGGAGGACGAAAATGACCTAAATGTTAATCCAATGACACAAACACATCTATTGGATGCACAAGATTGGTTAGAAACCCTAATTGGACAAGAATAAGCCTAGGGAGGACGAAAATGACCTAAATGTTCATCCAATGACACAAATGAACTTATTGGATGCACAAGATTGGTTAAAACCATAATTGGACCAGAATAAGACTAAGGAGGTCGAAAATGACCTAAATGTTCATCCAATGACACAAACACACCTATTGGATGTGCAAGATTGGTTAGAAACCCTAATTGGACAAGAATAAGCCTAGGGAGGACGAAAATGACCTAAATGTTAATCCAATGACACAAACACATCTATTGGATGCACAAGATTGGTTAGAAACCCTAATTGGACAAGAATAAGCCTAGGGAGGACGAAAATGACCTAAATGTTCATCCAATGACACAAATGAACTTATTGGATGCACAAGATTGGTTAAAACCATAATTGGACAAGAATAAGACTAAGGAGGACGAAAATTACCTAAATGTTCATCCAATGACACAAACACACCTATTGGATGCACAAGATTGGTTAGAAACCCTAATTGGACAAGAATAAGCCTAGGAAGGACGAAAATGACCTAAATGTTAATCCAATGACACAAATGAACATATTGGATGCACAAGATTGGTTAAAAACCCTAATTAGACAAGAATAAGCCTAGGGAGGACGAAAATGACCTAAATGTTCATCCAATGACACAAATGAACTTATTGGATGCATAAGATTGGTTAAAAACCCTAATTGGACAAGAATAAGCTTAGGGTGGACGAAAATGACCTAATTGTTCATCCAATGACACAAATGAACTTATTGGATGCACAAGATTGGTTAAAAACCCTAATTGGACAAGAATAAGCCTAGGGAGGATGAAAATGACCTAAATGTTCATCCAATGACACAAATGAACTTATTGGATGCACAAGATTGGTTAAAAACCCTAATTGGACAAGAATAAGCCTAGGGAGGACGAAAATGACTTAAATGTTCATCCAACGACACAAACACACCTATTGGATGCACAAGATTGTTTAGAAACCCTAATTGGACAAGAATAAGCCTTGGGAGGACGAAAATGACCTAAATGTTCATCCAATGACACAATTGAACATATTGGATGCACAAGATTGGTTAAAAACCCTAATTGGACAAGAATAAGCCTAAGGAGGACGAAAATGACCTAAATGTTCATCAAATGACTATACACACCTATTGGATGCACAAGATTGGTTAGAAACCCTAATTGGACAAGAATAAGCCTAGGGAGGACGAAAATGACCTAAATGTTCATCCAATGACACAAATGAACTTATTGGATGCACAAGATTGGTTAAAAACCCTAATTGGACAAGAATAAGCCTAGGGAGGACGAAAATGAACTAAATGTTCATCCAATGACACAAACACACCTATTGGATGCACAAGATTGGTTAAAAACCCTAATTGGACAAGAATAAGCATAGGGAAGACGAAAATGACCTAAATGTTCATCCAATGACACAAACACACCTATTGGATACACAAGATTGGTTAGAAACCCTAATTGGATAAGAATAAGCCTAGGGAGGACGAAAATGACCTAAATATTCATCCAATGACATAAATGAACTTATTGGATGCACAAGATTGCTTAAAATCCTAATTGGACAAGAATAAGACTAGGGAGGACGAAAATGACCTAAATGTTCATCCAATGACACAAACACACCCATTGGATGCACAAGATTGGTTAAAAACCCTAATTGGACAAGAATAAGCCTAGGGAGGACGAAAATGACCTAAATGTTCATCCAATGACACAAACACACCTATTGGATGCACAAGATTGGTTAGAAACCCTAATTGGACAAGAATAAGCCTAGGGAGGACGAAAATGACCTAAATGTTAATCCAATGACACAAATGAACTTATTGGATGCACAAGATTGGTTAAAAACCTTATTTGGACAAGAATAAGCGTAGGGAGGACGAAAATGACCTAAATGTTCATCCAATGACACAAACACACCTATTGGATGCACAAGATTGGTTAAAAACCCTAATTGGACAAGAATAAGCCTAGGGAGGACGAAAATGACCTAAATGTTCATCCAATGACACAATTGAACTTATTGGATGCACAAGATTTGTTAAAAACCCTAATGGGACAAGAATAAGCCTAGGGAGGACGAAAAAGACCTAAATGTTCATCCAATGTCACAAACACACCTATTGGATGCACAAGATTGGTTAAAAACCCTAATTGGAGAAGAATAAGCATAGGGAGGACGAAAATGACCTAAATGTTCATCCAATGACACAAACACACCTATTGGATGCACAAGATTGGTTAGAAACCCTAATTGGACAAGAATAAGCCTAGGGAGGACGAAAATGACCTAAATATTCATCCAATGACACAAATGAACCTATTGGATGCACAAGATTGCTTAAAACCCTAATTGGACAAGAATAAGACTAGGGAGGACGAAAATGACCTAAATGTTCATCCAATGACACAAACACACCTATTGGATGCATAAGATTGGTTAGAAACCCTAATTGGACAAGAATAAGCCTAGGGAGGATGAAAATGACCTAAATATTCATCCAATGACACAAATGAACTTATTGGATGCACAAGATTGCTTAAAACCCTAATTGGACAAGAATAAGAATAGGGAGGACGAAAATGACCTAAATGTTCATCCAATGACACAAACACACCTATTGGATGCACAAGATTGGTTAGAAACCCTAATTGGACAAGAATAAGCCTAGGGAGGACGAAAATGACCTAAATGTTAATCCAATGTCACAAATGAACTTATTGGATGCACAAGATTGGTTAAAAACCCAAATTGGACAAGAATAAGCCTAGGGAGGACGAAAATAACCTAAATGTTCATCAAATGACTAAACACACCTATTGGATGCACAAGATTGGTTAGAAACCCTAATTGGACAAGAATAAGCCTAGGGAGGACGAAAATGACCTAAATGTTAATCCAATGACACAAACACACCTATTGGATGCACAAGATTGGTTAGAAACCCTAATTGGACAAGAATAAGCCTAGGGAGGACAAAAATACCTAAATGTTCACCCAATGACACAAATGAACTTATTGGATGCACAAGATTGGTTAAAAACCCTAATTGGACAAGAATAAGCCTAGGGAGGACGAAAATGACCTAAATGTTCATCCAATGACACCAACACACCTATTGGATGCACAAGATTGGTTAAAAACCCTAATTGGACAAGAATAAGACTAGGGAGGACTAAAATGACCTAAATGTTCATCCAATGACACAAACACACCTATTGGATGCACAAGTTTGGTTAAAAACCCTAATTGGACAAGAATAAGCCTAGGGAGGACGAAAATGACCTAAATGTTCATCCAATGACACAAATGAACTTATTGGATGCACAAGATTGGTTAAAAACCCTAATTGGACAAGAATAAGACTAGGGAGGACTAAAATGACCTAAATGTTCATCCAATGACACAAACACACCTATTGGATTCACAAGATTGGTTACAAACCCTAATTGGACTAGAATAAGCCTAGGGAGGATGAAAATGACCTAAATATTCATCCAATGACACAAATGAACTTATTGGATGCACAAGATTGCTTAAAACCCTAATTGGACAAGAATAAGCCTAGGGAGGACGAAAATGACCTAAATGTTCATCCAATGACACAAACACAGCTATTGGATGCACAAGATTGGTTAAAAACCCTAATTGCACCAGAATAAGCCTAGGGAGGACGAAAATGACCTAAATGTTCATCCAATGACACAAATGAACTTATTGGATGCACAAGATTGGTTAAAAACCCTAATTGGACAAGAATAAGACTACGGAGGATGAAAATGACCTAAATGTTCATCCAGTGACACAAACACACCTATTGGATTCACAAGATTGTTTAGAAACCCTAATTGGACCAAAATAAGCCTAGGGAGGATGCAAATGACTTAAATGTTCATCCAATGACACAAACACACCTATTGGATGCACAAGATTGGTTAGAAACCCTAATTGGACAAGAATAAGCCTAGGGAGGACGAAAATGACCTAAATATTCATCCAATGACACAAATGAACTTATTGGATGCACAAGATTGCTTAAAACCCTAATTGGACAAGAATAAGAATAGGGAGGACGAAAATGACCTAAATGTTCATCCAATGACACAAACACACCTATTGGATGCACAAGATTGGTTAGAAACCCTAATTGGACAAGAATAAGCCTAGGGAGGATGAAAATGACCTAAATATTCATCCAATGACACAAATGAACCTATTGGATGCACAAGATTGCTTAAAACCCTAATTGGACAAGAATAAGACTAGGGAGGACGAAAATGACCTAAATGTTCATCCAATGACACAAACACACCTATTGGATGCATAAGATTGGTTAGAAAACCTAATTGGACAAGAATAAGCCTAGGAAGGACGAAAATGACCTAAATGTTAATCCAATGACACAAATGAACTTATTGGATGCAGAAGATTGGTTAAAAACCCTAATTGGACAAGAATAAGCCTAGGGAGGACGAAAATGACCTAAATGTTCATCCAATGAAACAAACACACCTATTGGATGCACAAGATTCGTTAGAAACCCTAATTGGACAAGAATAAGCCTTGGGAGGACGAAAATGACCTAAATGTTATCCAATGACACAAATGAACTTATTGGATGCACAAGATTGGTTAAAAACCCTAATTGGACAAGAATAAGCCTAGAGAGGACGAAAATGACCTAAATGATCATCCAATGACACAAACACACCTATTGAATGCACAAGATTGGTTAGAAACCCTAATTGGACAAGAATAAGCCTAGGGAGGACGAAAATAACCTAAATGTTAATCCAATGACACAAATGAACATATTGGATGCACAAGATTGGTTAAAAACCCTAATTAGACAAGAATAAGCCTAGGGAGGACGAAAATGACCTAAATGTTCATCCAATGACACAAACACACCTATTGGATGCACAAGATTGGTTAGAAACCCTAATTGGACAAGAATAAGCCTAGGGAGGACGAAAATGACCTAAATGTTAATCCAATGACACAAATGAACTTATTGGATGCACAAGATTGGTTAAAAACCCAAATTGGACAAGAATAAGCCTAAGGAGGACGAAAATGACCTAAATGTTCATCCAACGACACAAACACACCTATTGGATGCCCAAGATTGGTTAGAAACCCTAATTGGACAAGAATAAGCCTAGGGAGGACGAAAATGACCTAAATGTTCATCCAATGACACAATTGAACTTATTGGATGCACAAGATTGGTTAAAAACCCTAATTGGAAAAGAATAAGCCTAGGGAGGACGAAAATGACCTAAATGTTCATCCAATGAACAAACACACCTATTGGATGCACAAGATTGGTTAGAAACCCTAATTGGACAAGAATAAGCCTAGGGAGGACGAAAATGACCTAAATGTTAATCCAATGACACAAATGAACTTATTGGATGCACAAGATTGGTTAAAAACCCTAATTCGACAAGAATAAGCCTAGGGAGGACGAAAATAACCTAAATGTTCATCAAATGACTAAACACACCTATTGGATGCACAAGATTGGTTAGAAACCCTAATTGGACAAGAATAAGCCTAGGGAGGACGAAAATGACCTAAATGTTCACCCAGTGACACAAATGAACTTATTGGATGCACAAGATTGGTTAAAAACCCTAATTGGACAAGAATAAGCCTAGGGAGGACGAAAATGACCTAAATGTTCATCCAATGACACAAACACACCTATTGGATGCACAAGATTGGTTAGAAACCCTAATTGGACAAGAATAAGCCTAGGGAGGACGAAAATGACCTAAATGTTAATCCAATGACACAAATGAACTTATTGGATGCACAAGATTGGTTAAAAACCCTAGTTGGACAAGAATAAGCCGAGGGAGGACGAAAATAACCTAAATGTTCATCAAATGACTAAACACACCTATTGGATGCACAAGATTGGTTAGAAACCCTAATTGGACAAGAATAAGCCTAGGAAGGACGAAAATGACCTAAATGTTCACCCAATGACACAAATGAACTTATTGGATGCACAAGATTGGTTAAAAACCCTAATTGGACAAGAATAAGCCTAGGGAGGACGAAAATGACCTAAATGTTCATCCAATGACACAAACACACCTATTGGATGCACAAGATTGGTTAGAAACCCTAATTGGACAAGAATAAGCCTAGGGAGGACGAAAATGACCTAAATGTTAATCCAATGACAAAATGAACTTATTGGATGCACAAGATTGGTTAAAAACCCTAATTGGACAAGAATAAGCCTAGGGAGGACGAAAATGACCTAAATGTTCATCCAATGACAGAAACACACCTATTGGATGCACAAGATTGGTTAGAAACCCTAATTGGACAAGAATAAGCCTAGGGAGGACGAAAATGACCTAAATGTTAATCCAATGACACAAATGAACTTATTGGATGCACAAGATTGGTTAAAAACCCTAATTGGACAAGAATAAGCCTAGGGAGGACGAAAATGACCTAAATGTTCATCCAATGACACAAACACACCTATTGGATGCACAAGATTGGTTAAAAACCCTAACTGGACAAGAATAAGCCAAGGGAGGACGAAAATGACCTAAATGTTCATCCAATGACACAATTGAACTTATTGGATGCACAAGATTGGTTAAAAACCCTAATGGGACAAGAATAAGCCAAGGGAGGACGAAAATGACCTAAATGTTCATCCAATGACACAAACACACTTATTGGATGCACACGATTGGTTAGAAACCATAATTTGACAAGAATAAGCCTAGGGAGGACGAAAATGACCTAACTATTCATCCAATGACACAAATGAACTTATTGGATGCACAAGATTGGTTAAAAACCCTAATTGGAAAAGAATAAGCCTAGGGAGGACGAAAATGACCTAAATGTTCATCCAATGACACAAACACACCTATTGGATGCACAAGATTGGTTAGAAACCCTAATTGGACAAGAATAAGCCTAGGGAGGATGAAAATGATCTAAATGTTAATCCAATGACACAAATGAACTTATTGGATGCACAAGATTGGTTAAAAACCCTAATTGGACAAGAATAAGCCTAGGGAGGACGAAAATGACCTAAATGTTCATCCAATGACACAAACACACCTATTGGATGCACAAGATTGGTTAGAAACCCTAATTGGACAAGAATAAGCCTAGGTAGGACGAAAATCACCTAAATGTTCATCCAATGACACAAACACACCTATTGGATGCACAAGATTGGTTAAAAACCCTAATTGGACAAGAATAAGCCTAGGGAGGACGAAAATGACCTAAATGTTCATCCAATGACACAAATACACCTATTGGATGCACAAGATTGGTTAGAAACTCTAATTGGACAAGAATAAGCCTAGGGAGGACGAAAATGACCTAAATGTTCATCCAATGACACAAACACACCTATTGGATGCACAAGATTGGTTAGAAACCCTAATTGGACAAGAATAAGCCTAGGAAGGACAAAAATGACCTAAATGTTCATCCAATGACACAAATGAACTTATTGGATGCACAAGATTGGTTAAAAACCCTAATTGGACAAGAATAAGCCTAGGGAGGACGAAAATGACCTAAATGTTCATCCAATGACACAAACACACCTATTGGATGCACAAGATTGGTTAAAATCCCTAATTGGACAAGAATAAGCCTAGGGAGGACGAAAATGACCTAAATGTTAATCCAATGACACAAATGAATTTATTGGATGCACAAGATTGGTTAAAACCCTAATTGGACAAGAATAAGCCTAGGGAGGACGAAAATGACCTAAATGTTCATCCAATGACACAAACACACCTATTGGATGCACAAGATTGTTTAGAAACCCTAATTGGACAAGAATAAGCCTAGGGAGGACGAAAATGACCTAAATGTTCATCCAATGACACAAATGAACATATTGGATGCACAAGATTGGTGAAAAAACCCTAATTGGACAAGAATAAGCCTAGGGAGGACGAAAATGACCTAAATGTTCATCCAATGACACAAACACACCTATTGGATGCACAAGATTGGTTAAAAACCCTAATTGGGCAAGAATAAGCATTGGGAGGACGAAAATGACCTAAATGTTCATCCAATGACACAAACACACCTATTGGATATACAAGATTGGTTAGAAACCCTAATTGGACAAGAATAAGCCTAGGGAGGACGAAAATGACCTAAATGTTCATCCAATGACACAAACACACCTATTGGATGCACAAGATTGGTTAGAAACCCTAATTGGACAAGAATAAGCCATGGGAGGACGAAAATGACCTAAATGTTAATCCAATGACACAAATGAACTTATTGGATGCACATGATTAGTTAAAAACCCTAATTGGACAAGAATAAGCCTAGGGAGGACGAAAATAACCTAAATGTTCATCAAATGACTAAACACACCTATTGGATGCACAAGATTGGTTAGAAACCCTAATTGGACAAGAATAAGCCTAGGGAGGACGAAAATGACCTAAATGTTCATCCAATGACACAAATGAACTTATTGGATGCACAAGATTGGTTAAAAACCCTAATTGGACAAGAATAAGCCTAGGGAGGACGAAAATGACCTAAATGTTCATCCAATGACACAAACACACCTATTGGATGCACAAGATTGGTTAAAAACCCTAATTGGACAAGAATAAGCATTGGGAGGACGAAAATGACCTAAATGTTCATCCAGTGACACAAACTCACCTATTGGATACACAAGATTGGTTAGAAACCCTAATTGGACAAGAATAAGCCTAGGGAGGACGAAAATGACCTAAATTTTCATCCAATGACACAATTGAACTTATTGGATGCACAAGATTTGTTAAAAACCCTAATGGGACAAGAATAAGCCTAGGGAGGACGAAAAAGACCTAAATGTTCATCCAATGTCACAAACACACCTATTGGATGCACAAGATTGGTTAGAAACCCTAATTGGACAAGAATAAGCCTAGGGAGGACGAAAATGACCTAAATGTTCATCCAATGACACAAATGAACTTATTGGATGCATAAGATTGGTTAAAAACCCTAATTGGACAAGAATAAGCCTAGGGTGGACGAAAATGACCTAAGTGTTCATCCAATGACACAAATGAACTTATTGGATGCCCATGATTGGTTAAAAACCCTAATTTGACAAGAATAAGCCTAGGGAGGACGAAAATGACCTAAATGTTAATCCAATGACACAAATGAGTTTATTGGATGCACAAGATTGCTTAAAACCCTAATTGGACAAGAATAAGCCTAGGGAGGACGAAAGTGACCTAAATGTTCATCCAATGACACAAACACACCTATTGGATGCACAAGATTGTTTAGAAACCCTAATTGGACAAGAATAAGCCTAGGGAGGACGAAAATGACCTAAATGTTCATCCAATGACACAAATGAACATATTGAATGCACAAGATTGGTTAAAAACCCTAATTGGACAAGAATAAGCCTAGGGAGGACGAAAATGACCTAAATGTTCATCCAATGACACAATTGAACTTATTGGATGCACAAGATTTGTTAAAAATCCTAATGGGACAAGAATAAGCCTAGGGAGGACGAAAATGACCTAAATGTTCATCCAATGACACAAACACACCTATTGGATACACAAGATTGGTTAGAAACCTTAATTGGACAAGAATAAGCCTAGGGAGGACGAAAATGACATAAATGTTCATCCAATGACACAAACACACCTATTGGATGCACAAGATTGGTTAAAAACCCTAATTGGACAAGAATAAGCATTGGGTGGACGAAAAAGACCTAAATGTTCATCCAATGTCACAAACACACCTATTGGATGCACAAGATTGGTTAGAAACCCTAATTGGACAAGAATAAGCCTAGGGAGGACGAAAATGACCTAAATGTTCATCCAATGACACAAATGAACTTATTGGATGCATAAGATTGGTTAAAAACCCTAATTGGACAAGAATAAGCCTAGGGTGGACGAAAATGACCTAAGTGTTCATCCAATGACACAAATGAACTTATTGGATGCACATGATTGGTTAAAAACCCTAATTGGACAAGAATAAGCCTAGGGAGGACGAAAATGACCTAAATGTTCATCCAATGACACAAATGAACATATTGGATGCACAAGATTGGTTAAAAACCCTAATTGGACAAGAATAAGCCTAGGGAGGACGAAAATGACCTAAATGTTCATTCAATGACACAAACACACCTATTGGATGCACAAGATTGGTTAAAAA
Source organism: Cicer pinnatifidum (assembly GCA_037974775.1). NCBI lineage: Eukaryota > Viridiplantae > Streptophyta > Magnoliopsida > Fabales > Fabaceae > Cicer > Cicer pinnatifidum. The sequence goes on from JBBPBR010000469.1 coordinate 137,260, forward strand.
CCCTAATTGGACAAGAATAAGCCTAGGGAGGACGAAAATGAAATAAATGTTCATCCAATGTCACAAATGAACTTATTGGATGCACAAGATTGGTTAGAAACCCTAATTGGACAAGAATACGCCTAGGGAGAACGAAAATAACCTAAATGTTCATCCAATGACACAAACACACCTATTGGATGCACAAGATTGGTTAAAAACCCTAATTGGACAAGAATAAGCATTGGGAGGACGAAAATGACCTAAATGTTCATCCAATGACACAAACACACCTATTGGATACACAAGATTGGTTAGAAACCCTAATTGGACAATAATAAGCCTAGGGAGGACGAAAATGACCTAAATATTCATCCAATGACACAAATGAACTTATTGGATGCACAAGATTGCTTAAAATCCTAATTGGACAAGAATAAGACTAGGGAGGACGAAAATGACCTAAATGTTCATCCAATGACACAAACACACCTATTGGTTGAACAAGATTGGTTAGAAACCCTAATTGGACAAGAATAAGCCTAGGGAGAACGAAAATGACCTAAATGTTCATCCAATGACACAAATGAACTTATTGGATGCATAAGATTGGTTAAAAACCCTAATTGGACAAGAATAAGCCTAGGGTGGACGAAAATGACCTAAGTGTTCATCCAATGACACAAATGAACTTATTGGATGCACATGATTGGTTAAAAACCCTAATTGGACAAGAATAAGCCTAGGGAGGACGAAAATGACCTAAATGTTCATCCAATGACACAAATGAACATATTGGATGGACAAGATTGGTTAAAAACCCTAATTGGACAAGAATAAGCCTAGGGAGGACAAAAATGACCTAAATGTTCATCCAATGACACAATTGAACTTATTGGATGCACAAGATTTGTTAAAAACCCTAATGGGACAAGAATAAGCCTAGGGAGGACGAAAAAGACCTAAATGTTCATCCAATGTCACAAACACACCTATTGGATGCACAAGATTGGTTAGAAACCCTAATTGGACAAGAATAAGCCTAGGGAGGACGAAAATGACCTAAATGTTCATCCAATGTGACAAACACACCTTTGGATGCACAAGATTGGTTAGAAACCCTAATTGGACATGAATACGCCTAGGGAGAACGAAAATGACCTAAATGTTAATCCAATGACACAAATGAACTTATTGGATGCACAAGATTGGTTAAAAACCCTAATTGGACAAGAATAAGCCTAGGGAGGACGAAAATGAACTAAATGTTCATCCAATGACACAAACACACGGTTAAAAACCCTAATTGGACAAGAATAAGCCTAGGGAGGACGAAAATGACCTAAATGTTCATCCAATGACACAAATGAACATATTGGATGCACAAGATTGGTTAAAAACCCTAATTGGACAAGAATAAGCCTAGGGAAGACGAAAATGACCTAAACGTTCATCCAATGACACAATTGAACTTATTGGATGCACAAGATTGGTTAAAAACCCTAATGGGACAAGAATAAGCCTAGGGAGGACGAAAATGACCTAAATGTTCATCCAATGTCACAAACACACCTATTGGATGCACAAGATTGGTTAGAAACCCTAATTGGACAAGAATAAGCCTAGGGAGGACGAAAATGACCTAAATGTTAATCCAATGACGCAAATGAACTTATTGGATGCACAAGATTGGTTAAAAACCCTAATTGGACAAGAATAAGCCTAGGGAGGACGAAAATGAACTAAATGTTCATCCAATGACACAAACACACCTATTGGATGCACAAGATTGGTTAAAAACCCTAATTGGACAAGAATAAGCATAGGGAAGACGAAAATGACCTAAATGTTCATCCAATGACACAAACACACCTATTGGATACACAAGATTGGTTAGAAACCCTAATTGGATAAGAATAAGCCTAGGGAGGACGAAAATGACCTAAATATTCATCAAATGACACAAATGAACTTATTGGATGCACAAGATTGCTTAAAATCCTAATTGGACAAGAATAAGACTAGGGAGGACGAAAATGACCTAAATGTTCATCCAATTACACAAACACACCCATTGGATGCACAAGATTGGTTAAAAACCCTAATTAGACAAGAATAAGCCTAGGGAGGACGAAAATGACCTAAATGTTCATCCAATGACACAAATGAACTTATTGGATGCATAAGATTGGTTAAAAACCCTAATTGGACAAGAATAAGCCTAGGGTGGACGAAAATGACCTAAGTGTTCATCCAATGAAACAAATGAACTTATTGGATGCACATGATTGGTTAAAAACCCTAATTGGACAAGAATAAGCCTAGGGAGGACGAAAATGACCTAAATGTTCATCCAATGACACAAATGAACATATTGGATGCACAAGATTGGTTAAAAACCCTAATTGGACAAGAATAAGCCTAGGGAGGACGAAAATGACCTAAATGTTCATCCAATGACACAAACACACCTATTGGATGCACAAGATTGGTTAGAAACCCTAATTGGACAAGAATAAGCTTAGGGAGGACGATAATGACCTAAATGTTCATCCAATGACACAAACACACCTATTGGATGCACAAGATTGTTTAGAAACCCTAATTGGACAAGAATAAGCCTAGGGAGGACGAAAATGACCTAAATGTTCATCCAATGACACAAATGAACATATTGGATGCACAAGATTGGTTAAAAACCCTAATTGGACAAGAATAAGCCTAGGGAGGACGAAAATGACCAAAATGTTCATCCAATGACACAAACACACCTATTGGATGCAAAAGATTGGTTAAAAACCCTAATTGGACAAGAATAAGCCTAGGGAGGACGAAAATGACCTAAATGTTCATCCAATGACACAAACATACCTATTGGATGCACAAGATTGCTTAGAAACCCTAATTGGACAAGAATAAGCATTGGGAGGACGAAAATGACCTAAATGTTCATCCAATGACACAAACACACCTATTGAATGCACAAGATTGTTTAGAAACCCTAATTGGACAAGAATAAGCTTAGGGAGGACGAAAATGACCTAAATGTTCATCCAATGACACAAACACACCTATTGGATGCACAAGATTGTTTAGAAACCCTAGTTGGACAAGAATAAGCCTTGGGAGGACGAAAATAACCTAAATGTTCATCCAATGACACAAATGAACATATTGGATGCACAAGATTGGTTAAAAACCCTAATTGGACAAGAATAAGCCTAGGGAGGACGAAAATGACCTAAATGTTCATCAAATGACTAAACACACCTATTGGATGCACAAGATTGGTTAGAAACCCTAATTGGACAAGAATAAGCCTGGGGAGGACGAAAATGACCTAAATGTTCACCCAATGACACAAATGAACTTATTGGATGCACAAGATTGGTTAAAAACCCTAATTGGACAAGAATAAGCCTAGGGAGGACGAAAATGACCTAAATGTTCATCCAATGACACAAACACACCTATTGGATGCACAAGATTGGTTAGAAACCCTAATTGGACAAGAATAAGCCTAGGAAGGACGAAAATGACCTAAATGTTCATCCAATGACACAAACACACCTATTGAATGGACAAGAATGTTTAGAAACCCTAATTGGACAAGAATAAGCTTAGGGAGGACGAAAATGACCTAAATGTTCATCCAATGACACAAACACACCTATTGGATGCACAAGATTGTTTAGAAACCCTAATTGGACAAGAATAAGCCTAGGGAGGACGAAAATGACCTAAATGTTCATCCAATGACACAAATGAACATATTGGATGCACAAGATTGGTTAAAAACCCTAATTGGACAAGAATAAGCCTAGGAAGGACGAAAATGACCTAAATGTTCATCCAATGACACAAACACACCTATTGAATGCACAAGAATGTTTAGAAACCCTAATTGGACAAGAATAAGCTTAGGGAGGACGAAAATGACCTAAATGTTCATCCAATGACACAAACACACCTATTGGATGCAAAAGATTGTTTAGAAACCCTAATTGGACAAGAATAAGCCTAGGGAGGACGAAAATGACCTAAATGTTCATCCAATGACACAAATGAACATATTGGATGCACAAGATTGGTTAAAAACCCTAATTGGACAAGAATAAGCCTAGGGAAGACGAAAATGACCTAAATGTTCATCCAATGACACAATTGTACTTATTGGATGCACAAGATTGGTTAAAAACCCTAATGGGACAAGAATAAGCCTAGGGAGGTCGAAAATGACCTAAATGTTCATCCAATGTCACAAACACACCTATTGGATGCACAAGATTGGTTAGAAACCCTAATTGGACAAGAATAAGCCTAGGGAGGACGAAAATGACCTAAATGTTAATCCAATGACACAAATGAACTTATTGGATGCACAAGATTGGTTAAAAACCCTTATTGGAAAAGAATAAGCCTAGGGAGGACGAAAATGACCTATATGTTCATCCAATGACAAAAACACACCTATTGGATGCACAAGATTGGTTAGAAACCCTAATTGGACAAGAATAAGCCAAGGGAGGACGAAAATGACCTAAATGTTAATCCAATGACACAACTGAACTTATTGGATGCACAAGATTGGTTAAAAACCCTAATTGGACAAGAATAAGCCTAGGGAGGACGAAAATGACCTAAATGTTCATCCAATGTCACAAACACACCTATTGGATGCACAAGATTGGTTAGAAACCCTAATTGGACATGAATACGCCTAGGGAGAACGAAAATGACCTAAATGTTAATCCAATGACACAAATGAACTTATTGGATGCACAAGATTGGTTAAAAACCCTAATTGGACAAGAATAAGCCTAGGGAGGACGAAAATGACCTAAATGTTCGTCCAATGACACAAACACACCTATTGGATGCACAAGATTGCATAAAATCCCTAATGGGACAAGAATAAGACTAGGGAGGACGAAAATGACCTAAATGTTCCTCCAATGACACAAACACACCTATTGGATGCACAAGATTGCATAAAAACCCTAATTGGACAAGAATAAGACTAGGGAGGACGAAAATGACCTAAATGTTCATCCAATGACACAAATGAACTTATTGGATGCACAAGATTGGTTAAAAACCCTAATTGGACAAGAATAAGCATAGGGAGGACGAAAATGACCTAAATGTTTATCCAATGACACAAACCCACATATTGGATGCACAAGATTGCTTAAAACCCTAATTGGACAAGAATAAGCCTAGGGAGGACGAAAATGACCTAAATGTTCATCCAATGACACAAATGAACTTATTGGATGCACAAGATTGGTTAAAAACCCTAATTGGACAAGAATAAGCCTAGGGAGGACGAAAATGACCTAAATGTTTGTCCAATGACACAAACACACCTATTGGATGCACTAGATTGCATAAAAACCCTAATTGGACAAGAATAAGACTAGGGAGGACGAAAATGAACTAAATGTTCATCCAATGACACAAATGAACTTATTGGATGCACAAGATTGGTTAAAAACCCTAATTAGACAAGAATAAGCCTAGGGAGGACGAAAATGACCTAAATGTTCATCCAATGACACAAATGAACTTATTGGATGCACAAGATTGGTTAAAATCCCTAATTGGACAAGAATAAGCCTAGGGAGGACGAAAATGACCTAAATGTTAATCCAATGACACAAATGAACTTATTGGATGCACAAGATTGCTTAAAACCCTAATTGGACAAGAATAAGCCTAGGGAGGACGAAAATGACCAAAATGTTCATCCAATGACACAAACACACCTATTGGATGCACAAGATTGTTTAGAAACCCTAATTGGTCAAGAATAAGCCTAGGGAGGACGAAAATGACCTAAATGTTCATCCAATGACACAAATGAACATATTGGATGCACAAGATTGGTTAAAAACCCTAATTGGACAAGAATAAGCCCAGGGAAGACGAAAATGACCTAAATGTTCATCCAATGACACAATTGAACTTATTGGATGCACAAGATTGGTTAAAAACCCTAATGGGACAAGAATAAGCCTAGGGACGACGAAAAAGACCTAAATGTTCATCCAATGTCACAAACACACCTATTGGATGCACAAGATTGGTTAGAAACACTAATGGGACAAGAATAAGCCTAGGGTGGACGAAAATGACCTAAATGTTCATCCAATGACACAATTGAACTTATTGGATGCACAAGATTGGTTAAAAACCCTAATTGGACAAGAATAAGCCTAGGGAGGACGAAAATGAACTAAATGTTCATCCAATGACACAAACACACCTATTGGATGCACAAGATTGGTTAAAAACCCTAATTGGACAAGAATAAGCATTGGGAAGATGAAAATGACCTAAATGTTCATCCAATGACACAAATGAACTTATTGGATGCATAAGATTGGTTAAAAACCCTAATTGGACAAGAATAAGCCTAGGGTGGACGAAAATGACCTAAGTGTTCATCCAATGACACAAATGAACTTATTGGATGCATAAGATTGGTTAAAAACCCTAATTGGACAAGAATAAGCCTAGGGTGGACGAAAATGACCTAAATGTTCATCCAATGACACAAATGAACTTATTGGATGCACATGATTGGTTAAAAACCCTAATTGGACAAGAATAAGCCTAGGGAGGACGAAAATGAACTAAATGTTCATCCAATGACACAAACACACCTATTGGATGCACAAGATTGGTTAAAAACCCTAATTGGACAAGAATAAGCATTGGGAAGACGAAAATGACCTAAATGTTCATCCAATGACACAAACACACCTATTGGATGCATAAGATTGGTTAAAAACCCTAATTGGACAAGAATAAGCCTAGGGTGGACGAAAATGACCTAAGTGTTCATCCAATGACACAAATGAACTTATTGGATGCATAAGATTGGTTAAAAACCCTAATTGGACAAGAATAAGCCTAGGGAGGACGAAAATGACCTAAATGTTCATCCAATGACACAAATGAACTTATTGGATGCACAAGATTGGTTAAAAACCCTAATTGGACAAGAATAAGCCTAGGGAGGACGAAAATGACCTAAATGTTCGTCCAATGATACAAACACACATATTGGATGCACAAGATTGCTTAAAACCCTAATTAGACAAGAATAAGACTATGGAGGACGATAATGACCTAAATGTTCATCCAATGACACAAATGAACTTATTGGATGCACAAGATTGGTTAAAAACCCTAATTGGACAAGAATAAGCCTAGGGAGGACGAAAATGACCTAAATGTTCATCCAATGACACAAATGAACTTATTGGATGCACAAGATTGGTTAAAAACCCTAATTGGACAAGAATAAGCCTAGGGAGGAAGAAGATGACCTAAATGTTCATCCAATGACACAAACACACCTATTGGATGCACAAGATTGGTTAGAAACCCTAATTGGACAAGAATAAGCCTAGGGAGGACGAAAATGACCTAAATGTTAATCCAATGACACAAATGAACTTATTGGATGCACAAGATTGGTTAAAAACCCTAATTGGACAAGAATAAGCACTGGGAGGACGAAAATGACCTAAATATTCATCCAATGACACAAACACACCTATTGGATACACAAGATTGGTTAGAAACCCTAATTGGACAAGAATAAGCCTATGGAGGACGAAAATGACCTAAATGTTCATCCAATGACACAAATGAACTTATTGGATGCACAAGATTGGTTAAAAACCCTAATTGGACAAGAATAAGCCTAGGGAGGACGAAAATAACCTAAATGTTCATCAAATGACTAAACACACTTATTGGATGCAAAAGATTGGTTAGAAACCCTAATTGGACAAGAATAAGCCTAGGGAGGACGAAAATGACCTAAATGTTCATCCAATGACACAAACACACCTATTGGATGCACAAGATTGGTTAGAAACCCTAATTGGACAAGAATAACCCTAGGAAGGACGAAAATGACCTAAATGTTAATCCACTGACACAAATGAACTTATTGGATGCACAAGATTGGTTAAAAACCCTAATTGGACAAGAATAAGCCTAGGGAGGACGAAAATGACCTAAATGTTCATCCAATGACACAAACACACCTATTGGATGCACAAGATTGGTTAGAAACCCTAATTGGACAAGAATAAGACTAGGAAGGACGAAAATCACCTAAATGTTAATCCAATGACACAAATGAACTTATTGGATGCACAAGATTGGTTAAAAACCCTAATTGGACAAGAATAAGCCTAGGGAGGACGAAAATGACCTAAATGTTCATCCAATGACACAAACACACCTATTGGATGCACAAGATTGGTTAGAAACCCTAATTGGACAAGAATAAGCCTAGAGAGGATGAAAGTGAACTAAATATTCATCCAATGACACAAATGAACTTATTGGATGCACAAGATTGCTTAAAACCCTAATTGGACAAGAATAAGCCTAGGGAGGACGAAAATGACCTAAATGTTAATCCAATGACACAAATGAACTTATTGGATGCACAAGATTGGTTAAAAACCCTAATTGGACAAGAATAAGCCTAGGGAGGACGAAAATAAACTAAATGTTCATCCAATGACACAAACACACCTATTGGATGCACAAGATTGGTTAAAAACCCTAATTGGACAAGAATAAGCATTGGGAAGACGAAAATGACCTAAATGTTCATCCAATGACACAAACACACCTATTGGATGCATAAGATTGGTTAAAAACCCTAATTGGACAAGAATAAGCCTAGGGTGGACGAAAATGACCTAAGTGTTCATCCAATGACACAAATGAACTTATTGGATGCATAAGATTGGTTAAAAACCCTAATTGGACAAGAATAAGCCTAGGGTGGACGAAAATGAACTAAATGTTCATCCAATGACACAAATGAACTTATTGGATGCACATGATTGGTTAAAAACCCTAATTGGACAAGAATAAGCCTAGGGAGGACGAAAATGACCTAAATGTTAATCCAATGACACAAATGAACTTATTGGATGTACAAGATTGCTTAAAACCCTAATTGGACAAGAATAAGCCTAGGGAGGACGAAAGTGACCTAAATGTTCCTCCAATGACACAAACACACCTATTGGATGCACAAGATTGTTTAGAAACCCTAATTGGACAAGAATAAGCCTAGGGAGGACGGAAATGACCTAAATGTTCATCCAATGACACAAATGAACATATTGGATGCACAAGATTGGTTAAAAACCCTAATTGGACAAAAATAAGCCTAGGGAGGACGAAAATGACCTAAATGTTCATCCAATGACACAATTGAACTTATTGGATGCACAAGATTTGTTACAAATCCTAATGGGACAAGAATAAGCCTAGGGAGGACGAAAAAGACCTAAATGTTCATCCAATGTCACAAACACACCTATTGGATGCACAAGATTGGTTAGAAACCCTAATTGGACAAGAATAAGCCTAGGGAGGACGAAAATGACCTAAATGTTCATCCAATGACACAAATGAACTTATTGGATGCACAAGATTGGTTAAAAACCCTAATTGGACAAGAATAAGCCTAGGGAGGACGAAAATGACCTAAATGTTCATCCAATGACAAAAACACACCTATTGGATGCACAAGATTGGTTAAAAACCCTAATTGGACAAGAATAAGCATTGGGAGGATGAAAATGACCTAAATGTTCATCCAATGACACAAACACACCTATTGGATACACAAGATTGGTTAGAAACCCTAATTGGACAAGAATAAGCCTAGGGAGGACGAAAATGACCTAAATATTCATCCAATGACACAAATGAACTTATTGGATGCACAAGATTGCTTAAAATCCTAATTGGACAAGAATAAGACTAGGGAGGACGAAAATGACCTAAATGTTCATCCAATGACACAAACACACCTATTGGATGAACAAGATTGGTTAGAAACCCTAATTGGACAAGAATAAGCCTAGGGAGGACGAAAATGACCTAAATGTTCATCAAATGACACAAATGAACTTATTGGATGCATAAGATTGGTTAAAAACCCTAATTGGACAAGAATATGCCTAGGGTGGACGAAAATGACCTAAGTGTTCATCCAATGACACAAATGAACTTATTGGATGCACATGATTGGTTAAAAACCCTAATTGGACAAGAATAAGCCTAGGGAGGACGAAAATGACCTAAATGTTCATCCAATGACACAAATGAACATATTGGATACACAAGATTGGTTAAAAACCCTAATTGGACAAGAATAAGCCTAGGGAGGACGAAAATGACCTAAATGCTCATCCAATGACACAAACACACCTATTGGATGCACAAGATTGGTTAAAAACCCTAATTGGACAAGAATAAGCCTAGGGAGGACGAAAATGACCTAAATGTTCATCCAATGTCACAAATGAACTTATTGGATGCACAAGATTGGTTAGAAATCCTAATGGGACAAGAATAAGCCTAGGGAGGACGAAAAAGACCTAAATGTTCATCCAATGTCACAAACACACCTATTGGATGCACAAGATTGGTTAGAAACCCTAATTGGACAAGAATAAGCCTAGGGAGGACGAAAATGACCTAAATGTTCATCCAATGACACAAATGAACATATTGGATGCACAAGATTGGTTAAAAACCCTAATTGGACAAGAATAAGCCTAGGGAGGAAGAAAATGACCTAAATGTTCATCAAATGACTAAACACACCTATTGGATGCACAAGATTGGTTAGAAACCCTAATTGGACAAGAATAAGCCTAGGGAGGACGAAAATGACCTAAATGTTCACCCAATGACACAAATGAACTTATTGGATGCACAAGATTGGTTAAAAACCCTAATTGGACAAGAATAAGCCTAGGGAGGACGAAAATGACCTAAATGTTCATCCCATGACACAAACACACCTATTGGATGCACAAGATTGGTTTGAAACCCTAATTGGACAAGAATAAGCCTAGGAAGGACGAAAATGACCTAAATGTTCATCGAATGACACAAACACACCTATTGGATGCACAAGATTGTTTAGAAACCCTAATTGGACAAGAATAAGCCTTGGGAGGACGAATATGACCTAAATGTTCATCCAATGACACAAATGAACATATTGGATGCACAAGATTGGTTAAAAACCCTAATTGGACAAGAATAAGCCTAGGGAGGACGAAAATGACCTAAATGTTCATCCAATGACACAAATCAACTTATTGGATGCACATGATTGGTTAAAAACCCTAGTTGGACAAGAATAAGCCTAGGGAGGACGAAAATGACCTAAATGTTCATCCAATGACACAAATGAACTTATTGGATGCACAAGATTGGTTAAAAACCCTAATTGGACAAGAATAAGCCTAGGGTGGACGAAAATGACCTAAATGTTCATCCAATGACACAAATGAACTTATTGGATCCACAAGATTGGTTAAAAACCCTAATTGGACAACAATAAGCTTTGGGAGGACGAAAATGACCTAAATGTTCATCCAATGACACAAATAAACTTATTGGATGCACAAGATTGCTTAAAAACCCTAATTGGACAAGAATAAGCCTAGGGAGGACGAAAATGACCTAAATGTTCATCCAATGACACAAATGAACTTATTGGATGCACAAGATTGGTTAAAAACCCTAATTGGACAAGAATAAGCCTAGGGAGGACGAAAATGACCTAAATGTTCGTCCAATGACACAAACACACCTAATGGATGTACAAGATTGCATAAAAACCCGAATTGGACAAGAATAAGACTAGGGAGGACGAAAAATGACCTAAATGTTCCTCCAATGACACAAATGAACTTATTGGATGCACAAGGTTGGTTAAAAACCCTAACTGGACAAGAATAAGCCTAGGGAGGACGAAAATGACCTAAATGTTCATCCAATGACACAAATGAACTTATTGGATGCACAAGATTGGTTAAAAACCCTAATTGGACAAGAATAAGCCTAGGGAGGACGAAAATGACCTAAATGTTCATCCAATGACACAAACACACCTATTGGATGTACAAGATTGGTTAAAATCCCTAATTGGACAAGAATAAGCCTAGGGAGGACGAAAATGACCTAAATGTTCATCCAATGACACAAACACACCTATTGGATGCACAAGATTGGTTAAAAACCCTAATTGGACAAGAATAAGCCTAGGGAGGACGAAAATGACCTAAATAGTAATCCAATGACACAAATGAACTTATTGGATGCACAAGATTGGTTAAAAACCCTAATTAGACAAGAATAAGCCTAGGGAGGATGAAAATGACCTAAATGTTCATCCAATGACACAAACACACCTATTGGATGCACAAGATTGGTTAGAAACCCTAATTGGACAAGAATAAGCCTAGGGAGGACGAAAATGACCTAAATGTTAATCCAATGACACAAATGAACTTATTGGATGCACAAGATTGGTTAAAAACCCTAATTGGACAAGAATAAGCCCGAGGAGGACGAAAATAACTTAAATGTTCATCAAATGACTAAACACACCTATTGGATGCACAAGATTGGTTAGAAACCCTAATTGGACAAGAATAAGCCTAGGGAGGACGAAAATGACCTAAATGTTCACCCAATGACACAAATGAACTTATTGGATGCACAAGATTGGTTAAAAACCCTAATTGGACAAGAATAAGCCTAGGTAGGACGAAAATGACCTAAATGTTCATCAAATGACTAAACACACCTATTGGATGCACAAGATTGGTTAGAAACCCTAATTGGACAAGAATAAGCCTAGGGAGGACGAAAATGACCTAAATGTTCACCCAATGACACAAATGAACTTATTGGATGCACAAGATTGGTTAAAAACCCTAATTGGACAAGAATAAGCCTAGGGAGGACGAAAATGACCTAAATGTTCATCCCATGACACAAACACACCTATTGAATGCACAAGATTGGTTAGAAACCCTAATTGGACAAGAATAAGCCTAGGAAGGACGAAATTGGATGCACAAGATTGTTTAGAAACCCTAATTGGACAAGAATAAGCATAGGGAGGACGAAAATGACCTAAATGTTCATCCAATGACACAAACACACCTATTGAATGCACAAGATTGTTTAGAAACCCTAATTGGACAAGAACAAGCTTAGGGAGGACGAAAATGGCCTAAATGTTCATCCAATGACACAAACATACCTATTGGATGCACAAGATTGTTTAGAAACCCTAATTGGACAAGAATAATCCTAGGGAGGACGAAAATGACCTAAATGTTCATCCAATGACACAAATGAACATATCGGATGCACAAGATTGGTTAAAAACCCTAATTGGACAAGAATAAGCCTAGGGAGGACGAAAATGACCTAAATGTTCATCCAATGACACAAACACACCTATTGGATGCACAAGATTGGTTAAAAACCCTAATTGGACAAGAATAAGCCTAGGGAGGACGAAAATGACCTAAATGTTCATCCAATGACACAAACATACCTATTGGATACACAAGATTGTTTAGAAACCCAAATTGGACAAGAATAAGCCTTGGGAGGACGAAAATGACCTAAATGTTCACCCAATGACACAAATGAACTTATTGGATGCACAAGATTGGTTAACAACCCTAATTGGACAAGAATAAGCCTAGGGAGGACGAAAATGACCTAAATGTTCATCCAATGACACAAACACACCTATTGGATGCACAAGATTGGTTAAAAACCCTAATTGTACAAGAATAAGCATAGGGAAGACGAAAATGACCTAAATGTTCATCCAATGACACAAACACACCTATTGGATGCACAAGATTGTTCAGAAACCCTAATTGGACAAGAATAAGCCTTGGGAGGACGAAAATGACCTAAATGTTCATCCAATGACACAAATGAACATATTGGATGCACAAGATTGGTTAAAAACCCTAATTGGACAAGAATAAGCCTAGGGAGGACGAAAATGACCTAAATGTTCATCCAATGACACAAACACACCTATTGGATGCACAAGATTGGTTAAAAACCCTAATTGGACAAGAATAAGCCTAGGGAGGACGAAAATGACCTAAATGTTCATCCAATGACACAAACACACCTATTTGATGCACAAGATTGGTTAAAAACACTAATTGGACAAGAATAAGCCTAGGGAGGACGAAAATGACCTAAATGTTCATCAAATGACTAAACACACCTATTGGATGCACAAGATTGGTTAGAAACCCTAATTGGACAAGAATAAGCCTAGGGAGGACGAAAATGACCTAAATGTTCTCCCAATGACAGAAATGAACTTATTGGATGCACAAGATTGGTTAAAAACCCTAATTGGACAAGAATAAGCCTAGGGAGGACGAAAATGACCTAAATGTTCATCCAATGACACAAACATACCTATTGGATGCACATGATTGTTTAGAAACCCTAATTGGACAAGAATAAGCCTTGGGAGGACGAAAATTACCTAAATGTTCACCCAATGACACAAATGAACTTATTGGATGCACAAGATTGGTTAAAACCCCTAATTGGACAAGAATAAGCCTAGGGAGGACGAAAATGACCTAAATGTTCATCCAATGACACAAACACACCTATTGGATGCACAAGATTGGTTAAAAACCCTAATTGTACAAGAATATGCATAGGGAGGAAGAAAATGACCTAAATGTTCATCCAATGACACAAACACACCTATTGGATGCACAAGATTGTTTAGAAACCCTAATTGGACAAGAATAAGCCTAGGGAGGATGAAAATGACCTAAATGTTCATCCAATGACACAAATGAACATATTGGATGCACAAGATTGGTTAAAAACCCTAATTGGACAAGAATAAGCCTAGGGAGGACGAAAATGACCTAAATGTTCATCCAATGACACAATTGAACTTATTGGATGCACAAGATTTGTTAAAAATCCTAATGGGACAAGAATAAGCCTAGGGAGGACGAAAATGAACTAAATGTTCATCTAATAACACAAACACACCTATTGGATGCACAAGATTGGTTAAAAACCCTAATTGGACAAGAATAAGCATTGGGAAGACGAAAATGACCTAAATGTTCATCCAATGACACAAACACACCTATTGGATACACAAGATAGGTTAGAAAATGACCTAAATGTTCATCCAATGACGCAAATGAACTTATTGGATGCACAAGATTGGTTAAAAACCCTAATTGGACAAGAATAAGCCTAGGGAGGACGAAAATGACCTAAATGTTCATCCAATGACACAAATGAACTTATTGGATGCATAAGATTGGTTAAAAACCCTAATTGGACAAGAATAAGCCTAGGGTGGACGAAAATGACCTAAGTGTTCATCCAATGAAACAAATGAACTTATTGGATGCACATGATTGGTTAAAAACCCTAATTGGACAAGAATAAGCCTAGGGAGGACGAAAATGACCTAAATGTTCATCCAATGACACAAATGAACATATTGGATGCACAAGATTGGTTAAAAACCCTAATTGGACAAGAATAAGCCTAGGGAGGACGAAAATGACCTAAATGTTCATCCAATGACACAAACACACCTATTGGATGCACAAGATTGGTTAGAAACCCTAATTGGACAAGAATAAGCTTAGGGAGGACGATAATGACCTAAATGTTCATCCAATGACACAAACACACCTATTGGATGCACAAGATTGTTTAGAAACCCTAATTGGACAAGAATAAGCCTAGGGAGGACGAAAATGACCTAAATGTTCATCCAATGACACAAATGAACATATTGGATGCACAAGATTGGTTAAAAACCCTAATTGGACAAGAATAAGCCTAGGGAGGACGAAAATGACCTAAATGTTCATCCAATGACACAAACACACCTATTGGATGCACAAGATTGGTTAAAAACCCTATGTGACAAGAATAAGCCTAGGGAGGACGAAAATGACCTAAATGTTCATCCAATGACACAAACATACCTATTGGATGCACAAGATTGTTTAGAAACCCTAATTGGACAAGAATAAGCCTTGGGAGGACGAAAATGACCTAAATGTTCACCCAATGACACAAATGAACTTATTGGATGCACAAGAATGGTTAAAAACCCTAATTGGACAAGAATAAGCCTAGGGAGGACGAAAATGACCTAAATGTTCATCCAATGACACAAACACACCTATTGGATGCACAAGATTGGTTAGAAACCCTAATTGGACAAGAATAAGCCTAGGGAGGACGAAAATGACCTAAATGTTAATCCAATGACACAAATGAACTTATTGGATGCACAAGATTGGTTAAAAACCCTAATTGGACAAGAATAAGCCTAGGGAGGACGAAAACGACCTAAATGTTCATCCAATGACACAAACACACCTATTGGATACACAAGATTGTTTAGAAACCCTAATTGGACAAGAATAAGCCTAGGGAGGACGAAAATGACCTAAATGTTAAACCAATGACACAAATGAACATATTGGATGCACAAGATTGCTTAAAACCCTAATTGGACAAGAATAAGACTAGGGAGGACGAAAATAACCTAAATGTTCATCCAATGACACAAACACACCTATTGGATGCACAAGATTGGTTAGAAACCCTAATTGGACAAGAATAAGCCTAGGGAGGACAAAAATGACCTAAATGTTAATCCAATGACACAAATGAACTTATTGGATGCACAAGATTGGTTAAAAACCCTAATTGGACAAGAATAAGCCTAGGGAGGACGAAAATAACCTAAATGTTCATCAAATGACTAAACACACCTATTGGATGCACAAGATTGGACAAGAATAAGCCTAGGGAGGACGAAAATGACCTAAATGTTCATCCAATGACACAAACACACCTATTGGATGCACAAGATTGGTTAAAAACCCTAATTGGACAAGAATAAGCCTAGGGAGGACGAAAATGACCTAAATGTTCATCCAATGACACAAACACACCTATTGGATGAACATGATTGGTTAGAAACCCTAATTGGACAAGAATAAGCCTATGGAGGACGAAAATGACCTAAATGTTAATCCAATGACACAAATGAACTTATTGGATGCACAAGATTGGTTAAAAACCCTAATTGGACAAGAATAAGCCTAGGGAGGACGAAAATGACCTAAATGTTCATCCAATGACACAAACACACCTATTGGATGCACAAGATTGGTTAAAATCCCTAAATGGCCAAGAATAAGCCTAGGGAGGACGAAAATGACCTAAATGTTCATCCAATGACACAAATGAACTTATTGGATGCACAAGATTGGTTAAAAACCCTAATTGGAAAAGAATAAGCCTAGGGTGGACGAAAATGACCTAATTGTTCATCCAATGACACAAATGAACTTATTGGATGCACATGATTGGTTGAAAACCCTAATTGGACAAGAATAAGCCTAGGGAGGACGAAAATGACCTAAATGTTCATCCAATGACACAAATGAACTTATTGGATGCACAAGATTGGTTAAAAACCCTAATTGGACAAGAATAAGCCTAGGGAGGACGAAAATGACCTAAATGTTCGTCCAATGACACAAACACACCTAATGGATGTACAAGATTGCATAAAAACCCGAATTGGACAAGAATAAGACTAGGGAGGACGAAAAATGACCTAAATGTTCCTCCAATGACACAAATGAACTTATTGGATGCACAAGGTTGGTTAAAAACCCTAACTGGACAAGAATAAGCCTAGGGAGGACGAAAATGACCTAAATGTTCATCCAATGACACAAATGAACTTATTGGATGCACAAGATTGGTTAAAAACCCTAATTGGACAAGAATAAGCCTAGGGAGGACGAAAATGACCTAAATGTTCATCCAATGACACAAATGAACTTATTGGATGCACAAGATTGGTTAAAAACCCTAATTAGACAAGAATAAGCCTAGGGAGGACGAAAATGACCTAAATGTTCGTCCAACGACACAAACACACCTATTGGATACACAAGATTGCATAAAAACCCTAATTGGACAAGAATAAGCCTAGGGAGGACGAAAATGACCTAAATGTTCATCCAATGACACAAATGAACTTATTGGATGCACAAGATTGGTTAAAAACCCTAATTGGACAAGAATAAGCCTAGGGAGGACGAAAATGACCTAAATGTTCATCCAATGACACAAATCAACTTTTTGGTTGCACATGATTGGTTAAAAACCCTAGTTGGACAAGAATAAGCCTAGGGAGGACGAAAATGACCTAAATGTTCATCCAATGACACAAATGAACTTATTGGATGCACAAGATTGGTTAAAAACCCTAATTGGACAAGAATAAGCCTAGGGAGGACGAAAATGACCTAAATGTTCGTCCAATGATACAAACACACATATTGGATGCACAAGATTGCTTAAAACCCTAATTAGACAAGAATAAGACTATGGAGGACGATAATGACCTAAATGTTCATCCAATGACACAAATGAACTTATTGGATGCACAAGATTGGTTAAAAACCCTAATTGGACAAGAATAAGCCTAGGGAGGACGAAAATGACCTAAATGTTCATCCAATGACACAAATGAACTTATTGGATGCACAAGATTGGTTAAAAACCCTAATTGGACAAGAATAAGCCTAGGGAGGACGAAAATGACCTAAATGTTCTTCCAATGACACAAACACACCTACTGGATGCACTAGATTGCATAAAAACCCTAATTGGACAAGAATAAGACTAGGGAGGACAAAAATGAACTAAATGTTCGTCCAATGACACAAACACACCTATTGGATGCACAAGATTGCATAAAAACCCTAATTGGACAAGAATAAGCATAGGGAGGACAAAAATGACCTAAATGTTCGTCCAATGACACAAATGAACTTATTGGATGCACAAGATTGGTTAAAAACCCTAATTGGACAAGAATAAGCCTAGGGAGGACGAAAATGACCTAAATGTTCATCCAATGACACAAATGAACTTATTGGATGCACAAGATTGGTTAAAAACCCTAATTGGACAAGAATAAGCCTAGGGAGGACGAAAATGACCTAAATGTTCGTCCGATGACACAAATACACCTATTGGATGCACAAGATTGCATAAAAACCCTAATTGGACAAGAATAATACTAGGGAGGACGAAAATGACCAAAATGTTCCTCCAATGAAACAAATGAACTTATTGGATGCACAAGGTTTGTTAAAAACCGTAATTGGACAAGAATAAGCCTAGGGAGGACGAAAATGACCTAAATGTTCAACCAATGACACAATTGAACTTATTGGATGCACAAGGTTGGTTAAAAACCCTAATTGGACAAGAATAAGCCTAGGGAGGACGAAAATGACCTAAATGTTCATCCAATGACACAAATGAACTTATTGGATGCACAAGATTGGTTAAAAACCCTAATTGGACAAGAATAAGCCTAGGGAGGACGAAAATGACCTAAATGTTCACCAAATGACTAAACACACCTATTGGATGCACAAGATTGGTTAGAAACCCTAATTGGACAAGAATAAGCCTAGGGAGGACGAAAATGACCTAAATGTTCACCCAATGACACAAATGAACTTATTGGATGCACAACATGGGTTAAAAACCCTAATTGGACAAGAATAAGCCTAGGGAGGACAAAAATGACCTAAATGTTCATCCAATGACACAAACACACCTATTGGATGCACAAGATTGGTTAAAAACCCTAATTGGACAAGAATAAGCCAAGGGAGGACGAAAATGACCTAAATGTTCATCCAATGACACAAATGAACTTATTGGATGCACAAGATTGGTTAAAAACCCTAATTGGACAAGAATAAGCCTAGGGAGGACGAAAATGACCTAAATGTTCATCTAATGACTAAACACACCTATTGGATGCACAAGATTGGTTAGAAACCCTAATTGGACAAGAATAAGCCTAGGGAGGACGAAAATGACCTAAATGTTAATCCAATGACACAAATGAACTTATTGGATGCACAAGATTGGTTAAAAACACTAATTGGACAAGAATAAGCCTAAGGAGGACGAAAGTGACCTAAATGTTCATCCAATGACACAAACACACCTATTGGATGCACAAGATTGGTTAGAAACCCTAATTGGACAAGAATAAGCCTAGGGAGGACGAAAATGACCTAAATGTTAATCCAATGACACAAATGAACTTATTGGATGCACAAGATTGGTTAAAAACCCTAATTGGACAAGAATAAGCCTAGGGAGGACGAAAATAACCTAAATGTTCATCAAATGACTAAACACACCTATTGGATGCACAAGATTGGTTAGAAACCCTAATTGGACAATAATAAGCCTAGGAAGGACGAAAATGACCTAAATGTTCACCCAAAGACACAAATGAACTTATTGGATGCACAAGATTGGTTAAAAACCCTAATTGGACAAGAATAAGCCTAGGGAGGACGAAAATGACCTAAATGTTCATCCAATGACACAAACACACCTATTGGATGCACAAGATTGGTTAGAAACCCTAATTGGACAAGAATAAGCCTAGGGAGGACGAAAATGACCTAAATGTTAATCCAATGACACAAATGAACTTATTGGATGCACAAGATTGGTTAAAAACCCTAATTGTACAAGAATAAGCCTAGGGAGGACGAAAATGACCTAAATGTTCATCCAATGACACAAACACACCTATTGGATGCACAAGATTGGTTAAAAACCCTAATTGGACAAGAATAAGCCTAGGGAGGACGAAAATGACCTAAATGTTAATCCAATGACACAAATGAACTTATTGGATGCACAAGATTGGTTAAAAACCCTAATTGGACAAGAATAAGCCTAGGGAGGACGAAAATGACCTAAATTTTCATCGAATGACACAAACACACCTATTGGATGCACAAGATTGGTTAAAAACCCTAATTGGACAAGAATAAGCCTAGGGTGGACGAAAATGACCTAAATGCTTATCCAATGACACAAACACACCTATTGGATGCACAAGATTGGTTAAAAATCCTAATTGGATAAGAATAAGCATAGGGAGGACGAAAATGACCTAAATGTTCATCCAATGACACAAACACACCTATTGGATGCACAAGATTGGTTAAAAACCCTAATTGGACAAGAATAAGCCTAGGGAGGACGAAAATGACCTAAATGTTAATCCAATGACACAAATGAACTTATTGGATGCACAAGATTGCTTAACACCCTAGTTGGACAAGAATAAGCCTAGGGAGGACGAAAATGACCTAAATGTTCATCCAATGACACAAATGAACTTATTGGATGCACAAGATTGGTTAAATACCCTAATTGGACAAGAATAAGCCTAGGGAGGACGAAAATGACCTAAATGTTCATCCAATGACACAAACACACCTATTGGATGCACAAGATTGGTTAAAAACCCTAATTGGACAAGAATAAGCCTAGGGAGGACGAAAATGACCTAAATGTTCATCCAATGACACAAATGAACATATTGGATGCACAAGATTGGTTAAAAACCCTAATTGGACAAGAATAAGCCTAGGGAGGACGAAAATGACCTAAATGTTCATCAAATGACTAAACACACCTATTGGATGCACAAGATTGGTTAAAAACCCTAATTGTACAAGAATAAGCATAGGGAGGACGAAAATGACCTAAATGTTCATCCAATGACACAAACACACCTATTGGATGCACAAGATTGGTTAGAAACCCTAATTGGATAAGAATAAGCCTAGGGAGGATGAAAATGACCTAAATGTTCATCCAATGACACAAACACACCTATTGGATGCACAAGATTGGTTAGAAACCCTAATTGGACAAGAATAAGCCTAGGGAGGACGAAAATGACCTAAATGTTAATCCAATGACACAAATGAACTTATTGGATGCACAAGATTGGTTAAAAACCCTAATTGGACAAGAATAAGCCCGAGGAGGACGAAAATAACTTAAATGTTCATCAAATGACTAAACACACCTATTGGATGCACAAGATTGGTTAGAAACCCTAATTGGACAAGAATAAGCCTAGGGAGGACGAAAATGACCTAAATGTTCACCCAATGACACAAATGAACTTATTGGATGCACAAGATTGGTTAAAAACCCTAATGGGACAAGAATAAGCCTAGGGAGGACGAAAATGACCTAAATGTTCATCCAATGACACAAACACACCTATTGGATGCACAAGATTGGTTAAAAACCCTAATTGGACAAGAATAAGCCTAGGGAGGACGAAAATGACCTAATGTTCATCCAATGACACAAACACACCTATTGGATGCACAAGATTGGTTAGAAACCCTAATTGGACAAGAATAAGCCTAGGGAGGACGAAAATGACCTAAATGTTAATCCAATGACACAAATGAACTTATTGGATGCACAAGATTGGTTAAAAACCCTAATTGGACAAGAATAAGCCTAGGGAGGACGAAAATGACCTAAATGTTCATCCAATGACACAAACACACCTATTGGATGCACAAGATTTGTTAAAATCCCTAATTGGACAAGAATAAGCCTAGGGAGGACGAAAATGACCTAAATGTTAATCCAATGACACAAATGAACTTATTGGATGCACAAGATTGCTTAAAACCCTAATTGGACAAGAATAAGCCTAGGGAGGACGAAAATGACTAAAATGTTCATCCAATGACACAAACACACCTATTGGATGCACAAGATTGTTTAGAAACCCTAATTGGACAAGAATAAGCCTAGGGAGGACGAAAATGACCTAAATGTTCATCCAATGACACAAATGAACAAATTGGATGCACAAGATTCGTTAAAAACCCTAATTGGACAAGGATAAGGCTAGGGAGGACGAAAATGACCTAAATGTTCATCCAAGGACACAATTGAACTTATTGGATGCACAACATTGGTTAAAAACCCTAATGGGAGAAGAATAAGCCTAGGGAGGACGAAAATGACCTAAATGTTCATCCAATGTCACAAACACACCTATTGGATGCACAAGATTGGTTAGAAACCCTAATTGGACAAGAATAAGCCTAGGGAGGACGAAAATGACCTAAATGTTAATCCAATGACGCAAATGAACTTATTGGATGCACAAGATTGGTTAAAAACCCTAATTGGACAAGAATAAGCCTAGGGAGGACGAAAATGAACTAAATGTTCATCCAATGACACAAACACACCTATTGGATGCACAAGATTAGTTAAAAACCCTACTTGGACAAGAATAAGCATTGGGAAGACGAAAATGACCTAAATGTTCATCCAATGACACAAACACACCTATTGGATGCATAAGATTGGTTAAAACCCCTAATTGGATAAGAATAAGCCTAGGGTGGGCGAAAATGACCTAAGTGTTCATCCAATGACACAAATGAACTTATTGGATGCATAAGATTGGTTAAAAACCCTAATTGGACAAGAATAAGCCTAGGGTGGACGAAAATGACCTAAGTGTTCATCCAATGACACAAATGAACTTATTGGATGCATATGATTGGTTAAAAACCCTAATTGGACAAGAATAAGCCTAGGGAGGACGAAAATGACCTAAATGTTAATCCAATGACACAAATGAACTTATTGGATGCACAAGATTTGTTAAAAATCCTAATGGGACAAGAAGAAGCCTAGGGAGGACGAAAAAGACCTAAATGTTCATCCAATGTCACAAACACACCTATTGGATGCACAAGATTGGTTAGAAACCCTAATTGGACAAGAATAAGCCTAGGGAGGACGAAAATGACCTAAATGTTCATCCAATGACACAAATGAACTTATTGGATGCACAAGATTGGTTAAAAACCCTAATTGGACAAGAATAAGCCTAGGGAGGACGAAAATGACCTAAATGTTCATCCAATGACAAAAACACACCTATTGGATGCACAAGATTGGTTAAAAACCCTAATTGGACAAGAATAAGCATTGGGAGGATGAAAATGACCTAAATGTTCATCCAATGACACAAACACACCTATTGGATACACAAGATTGGTTAGAAACCCTAATTGGACAAGAATAAGCCTAGGGAGGACGAAAATGACCTAAATATTCATCCAATGACACAAATGAACTTATTGGATGCACAAGATTGCTTAAAATCCTAATTGGACAAGAATAAGACTAGGGAGGACGAAAATGAGCTAAATGTTCATCCAATGACACAAACACACCCATTGGATGCAAAAGATTGGTTAAAAACCCTAATTGGACAAGAATAAGCATAGGGAGGACGAAAATGACCTAAATGTTCATCCAATGACACAAATGAACTTATTGGATGCATAAGATTGGTTAAAAACCCTAATTGGACAAGAATAAGCCTAGGGTGGACGAAAATGACCTAAGTGTTCATCCAATGACACAAATGAACTTATTGGATGCACATGATTGGTTAAAAACCCTAATTGGACAAGAATAAGCCTAGGGAGGACGAAAATGACCTAAATGTTCATCCAATGACACAAATGAACTTATTGGATGCACAAGATTGCTTAAAATCCTAATTGGACAAGAATAAGACTAGGGAGGACGAAAATGACCTAAATGTTCATCCAATGACACAAACACACCTATTGGTTGAACAAGATTGGTTAGAAACCCTAATTGGACAAGAATAAGCCTAGGGAGAACGAAAATGACCTAAATGTTCATCCAATGACACAAATGAACTTATTGGATGCATAAGATTGGTTAAAAACCCTAATTGGACAAGAATAAGCCTAGGGTGGACGAAAATGACCTAAGTGTTCATCCAATGACACAAATGAACTTATTGGATGCACATGATTGGTTAAAAACCCTAATTGGACAAGAATAAGCCTAGGGAGGACGAAAATGACCTAAATGTTCATCCAATGACACAAATGAACATATTGGATGGACAAGATTGGTTAAAAACCCTAATTGGACAAGAATAAGCCTAGGGAGGACAAAAATGACCTAAATGTTCATCCAATGACACAATTGAACTTATTGGATGCACAAGATTTGTTAAAAACCCTAATGGGACAAGAATAAGCCTAGGGAGGACGAAAAAGACCTAAATGTTCATCCAATGTCACAAACACACCTATTGGATGCACAAGATTGGTTAGAAACCCTAATTGGACAAGAATAAGCCTAGGGAGGACGAAAATGACCTAAATGTTCATCCAATGTGACAAACACACCTTTGGATGCACAAGATTGGTTAGAAACCCTAATTGGACATGAATACGCCTAGGGAGAACGAAAATGACCTAAATGTTAATCCAATGACACAAATGAACTTATTGGATGCACAAGATTGGTTAAAAACCCTAATTGGACAAGAATAAGCCTAGGGAGGACGAAAATGAACTAAATGTTCATCCAATGACACAAACACACGGTTAAAAACCCTAATTGGACAAGAATAAGCCTAGGGAGGACGAAAATGACCTAAATGTTCATCCAATGACACAAATGAACATATTGGATGCACAAGATTGGTTAAAAACCCTAATTGGACAAGAATAAGCCTAGGGAGGACGAAAATAACCTAAATGTTCATCCAATGACACAAACACACCTATTGGATGCACAAGATTGGTTAGAAACCCTAATTGGACAAGAATAAGCCTAGGGAGGACGAAAATGACTTAAATGTTAATCCAATGACACAAATGAACTTATTGGATGCACAAGATTGGTTAGAAACCCTAATTGGACAAGAATAAGCCTAGGGATGACGAAAATGACCTAAATGTTCCTCAAATGACTAAACACACCTATTGGATGCACAAGATTGGTTAGAAACCCTAATTGGACAAGAATAAGCCTAGGGAGGACGAAAATGACCTAAATGTTCATCCAATGACACAAATGAACTTATTGGATGCACAAGATTGGTTAAAAACCCTAATTGGACAAGAATAAGCCTAGGGAGGACGAAAATGACCTAAATGTTCTTCCAATGACACAAATGAACTTATTGGATGCACAAGATTGGTTAAAAACCCTAATTGGACAAGAATAAGCCTAGGGAGGACGAAAATGACCTAAATGTTCATCCAATGACACAAACACACCTATTGGATGCACAAGATTGGTTAAAAACCCTAATTGGACAAGAATAAGCCTAGGGAGGACGAAAATGACCTAAATGTTCATCAAATGACTAAACACACCTATTGGATGCACAAGATTGGTTAGAAGCCCTAATTGAACAAGAATAAGCCTAGGGAGGACGAAAATGACCTAAATGTTCACCCAATGACACAAATGAACTTATTGGATGCACAAGATTGGTTAAAAACCCTAATTGGACAAGAATAAGCCTAGGGAGGACGAAAATGACCTAAATGTTCATCCAATGACGCAAATGAACTTATTGGATGCACAAGATTGGTAAAAAACCCTAATTGGACAAGAATAAGCCTAGGGAGGACGAAAATAACTTAAATGTTCATCAAATGACTAAACACACCTATTGGATGCACAAGATTGGTTAGAAACCCTAATTGGACAAGAATAAGCCTAGGGAGGACGAAAATGACCTAAATGTTCACCCAATGACACAAATGAACTTATTGGATGCACAAGATTGGTTAAAAACCCTAATTGGACAAGAATAAGCCTAGGGAGGACGAAAATGACCTAAATGTTCATCCCATGACACAAACACACCTATTGGATGCACAAGATTGGTTTGAAACCCTAATTGGACAAGAATAAGCCTAGGAAGGACGAAAATGACCTAAATGTTCATCGAATGACACAAACACACCTATTGGATGCACAAGATTGTTTAGAAACCCTAATTGGACAAGAATAAGCCTTGGGAGGACGAATATGACCTAAATGTTCATCCAATGACACAAATGAACATATTGGATGCACAAGATTGGTTAAAAACCCTAATTGGACAAGAATAAGCTTAGGGAGGACGAAAATGACCTAAATGTTCATCCAATGACACAAACACACCTATTGGATGCACAAGATTGTTTAGAAACCCTAATTGGACAAGAATAAGCATAGGGAGGATGAAAATGACCTAAATGTTCATCCAATGACACAAACACACCTATTGAATGCACAAGATTGTTTAGAAACCCTAATTGGACAAGAATAAGCTTAGGGAGGACGAAAATGACCTAAATGTTCATCCAATGACACAAACACACCTATTGGATGCACAAGATTGTTTAGAAACCCTAATTGGACAAGAATAAGCCTAGGGAGGACGAAAATGACCTAAATGTTCATCCAATGAGACAAATGAACATATTGGATGCACAAGATTGGTTAAAAACCCTAATTGGACAAGAATAAGCCTAGGGAGGACGAAAATGACCTAAATGTTCATCCAATGACACAAACACACCTATTGGATGCACAAGATTGTTTAGAAACCCTAATTGGACAAAAATAAGCCTTAGGAGGACGAAAATAACTTAAATGTTCATCCAATGACACAAATGAACATATTGGATGCACAAGATTGGTTAAAAACCCTAATTGGACAAGAATAAGCCTAGGGAGGACGAAAATGACCTAAATGTTCATCAAATGACTAAACACACCTATTGGATGCACATGATTGGTTAGAAACCCTAATTAGACAAGAATAAGCCTAGGGAGGACGAAAATGACCTAAATGTTCACCCAATGACACAAATGAACTTATTGGATGCAAAAGATTGGTTAAAAACGCTAATTGGACAAGAATAAGCCTAGGGAGGGTGAAAATGACCTAAATGTTCATCCAATGACACAAACACACCTATTGGATGCACAAGATTGGTTAAAAACCCTAATTGGACAAGAATAAGCCTAGGGAGGACGAAAATGACCTAAATGTTCATCCAATGACACAAATGAAATTATTGGATCCACAAGATTGGTTAGAAACCCTAATTGGACAAGAATAAGCCTAGGGAGGACGAAAATGACCTAAATGTTCATCCAATGACACAAATGAACTTATTGGATGCACAAGATTGGTTAAAAATCCTAATTGGACAAGAATAAGCCTAGGGAGGACGAAAATGACCTAAATGTTCATCCAATGACACAAATGAACTTATTGGATGCACAAGATTGCTTAAAACCCTAATTGGACAAGAATAAGACTAGGGAGGAAGAAAATGACCTAAATGTTCATCCAATGAGACAAATACACCTATTGGATGCACAAGATTGGTTAGAACCCCTAATTGGACAAGAATAAGCCTAGGGAGGACGAAAATGACCTAAATGTTCATCCAATGACACAAACACACCTATTGGATGCACAAGATTGGTTAAAAACCCTAATTGGACAAGAATAAGCCTAGGGAGGACGAAAATGACCTAAATGTTCATCCAATGACACAATTGAACTTATTGAATGCACAAGATTGTTTAGAAACCCTAATTGGACAAGAATATGCTTAGGGAGGACGAAAATGACCTAAATGTTCATCCAATGACACAAACACACCTATTGGATGCACAAGATTGTTTTGAAACCCTAATTGGACAAGAATAAGCCTAGGGAGGACGAAAATGACCTAAATGTTCATCCAATGACACAAATGAACATATTGGATGCACAAGATTGGTTAAAAACCCTAATTGGACAAGAATAAGCCTAGGGAGGACGAAAATGACCTAAATGTTCATCCAATGACACAAATGAACATATTGGATGCATAAGATTGGTTAAAAACCCTAATTGGACAAGAATAAGCCTAGGGAGGACGAAAATGACCTAAATGTTCATCCAATGACACAAACACACCTATTGGATGCACAAGATTGGTTAAAAACCCTAATTGTACAAGAATAAGCATAGGGAGGACGAAAATGACCTAAATGTTCATCCAATGACACAAACACACCTATTGGATGCACAAGATTGTTTAGAAACCCTAATTGGACAAGAATAAGCATAGAGAGGACGAAAATGACCTAAATGTTCATCCAATGACACAAATGAACATATTGGATGCACAAGATTGGTTAAAAACCCTAATTGGACAAGAATAAGCCTAGGGAGGACGAAAATGACCTAAATGTTCATCCAATGACACAAACACACCTATTGGATGCACAAGATTGGTTAAAAACCCTAATTGGACAAGAATAAGCCTAGGGAGGATGAAAGTGACCTAAATATTCATCCAATGACACAAATGAACTTATTGGATGCACAAGATTGCTGAAAACCCTAATTGGACAAGAACAAGCCTAGGGAGGACGAAAATGACCTAAATATTCATCCAATGACACAAACACACCTATTGGATTCACAAGATTGATTAGAAACCCTAATTGGACAAGAATAAGCCTAGGGAGGACGAAAATGACCTAAATGTTCACCCAATGACACAAATGAACTTATTGGATGCACAAGATTGGTTAAAAACCCTAATTGGACAAGAATAAGCCTAGGTAGGACGAAAATGACCTAAATGTTCATCAAATGACTAAACACACCTATTGGATGCACAAGATTGGTTAGAAACCCTAATTGGACAAGAATAAGCCTAGGGAGGACGAAAATGACCTAAATGTTCACCCAATGACACAAATGAACTTATTGGATGCACAAGATTGGTTAAAAACCCTAATTGGACAAGAATAAGCCTAGGGAGGACGAAAATGACCTAAATGTTCATCCCATGACACAAACACACCTATTGAATGCACAAGATTGGTTAGAAACCCTAATTGGACAAGAATAAGCCTAGGAAGGACGAAATTGGATGCACAAGATTGTTTAGAAACCCTAATTGGACAAGAATAAGCATAGGGAGGACGAAAATGACCTAAATGTTCATCCAATGACACAAACACACCTATTGAATGCACAAGATTGTTTAGAAACCCTAATTGGACAAGAACAAGCTTAGGGAGGACGAAAATGGCCTAAATGTTCATCCAATGACACAAACATACCTATTGGATGCACAAGATTGTTTAGAAACCCTAATTGGACAAGAATAATCCTAGGGAGGACGAAAATGACCTAAATGTTCATCCAATGACACAAATGAACATATCGGATGCACAAGATTGGTTAAAAACCCTAATTGGACAAGAATAAGCCTAGGGAGGACGAAAATGACCTAAATGTTCATCCAATGACACAAACACACCTATTGGATGCACAAGATTGGTTAAAAACCCTAATTGGACAAGAATAAGCCTAGGGAGGACGAAAATGACCTAAATGTTCATCCAATGACACAAACATACCTATTGGATACACAAGATTGTTTAGAAACCCAAATTGGACAAGAATAAGCCTTGGGAGGACGAAAATGACCTAAATGTTCACCCAATGACACAAATGAACTTATTGGATGCACAAGATTGGTTAACAACCCTAATTGGACAAGAATAAGCCTAGGGAGGACGAAAATGACCTAAATGTTCATCCAATGACACAAACACACCTATTGGATGCACAAGATTGGTTAAAAACCCTAATTGTACAAGAATAAGCATAGGGAAGACGAAAATGACCTAAATGTTCATCCAATGACACAAACACACCTATTGGATGCACAAGATTGTTCAGAAACCCTAATTGGACAAGAATAAGCCTTGGGAGGACGAAAATGACCTAAATGTTCATCCAATGACACAAATGAACATATTGGATGCACAAGATTGGTTAAAAACCCTAATTGGACAAGAATAAGCCTAGGGAGGACGAAAATGACCTAAATGTTCATCCAATGACACAAACACACCTATTGGATGCACAAGATTGTTTACGAACCCTAATTGGACAAGAATAAGCCTAGGGAGGACGAAAATGACCTAAATGTTCATCCAATGACACAAACACACCTATTGGATGCACAAGATTGGTTAAAAACCCTAATTGGACAAGAATAAGCCTAGGGAGGACGAAAATGACCTAAATGTTCATCCAATGACACAAACACACCTATTGGATGCACAAGATTGGTTAGAAACCCTAATTGGACAAGAATAAGCCTAGGGAAGACGAAAATGACCTAAATGTTAATCCAATGACACAAATGAACTTATTGGATGCACAAGATTGGTTAAAAACCCTAATTGGACAAGAAAAGCCTATGGAGGACGAAAATAACCTAAATGTTCATCAAATGACTAAACACACCTATTGGATGCACAAGATTTGTTAGAAACCCTAATTGGACAAGAATAAGCCTAGCGAGGACGAAAATGACCTAAATGTTCACCCAATGACACAAATGAACTTATTGGATGCACAAGATTGTTTAAAAACCCTAATTGGACAAGAATAAGCCTAGGGAGGACGAAAATGACCTACATGTTCATCCAATGACACAAACACACCTATTGGATGCCCAAGATTGGTTAAAAACCTTAATTGGACAAGAATAAGAATAGGGAGGACGAAAATGACCTAAATGTTCATCCAATGACACAAACACACCTATTGGATGCACAAGATTGGTTAGAAACCCTAATTGGACAAGAATAAGCCTAGGGAGGACGAAAATGACCTAAATGTTAATCCTGACACAAACACAGCTATTGGATGCGCAAGATTGGTTAAAAACCCTAATTGGACAAGAATAAGCCTAGGGAGGACGAAAATGACCTAAATGTTAATCCAATGACACAAATGAACTTATTGGATGCACAAGATTGGTTAAAAACCCTAATTGGACAAGAATAAGCCTAGGGAGGACGAATATGACCTAAATGTTCATCCAATGACACAAACACACCTATTGGATGCACAAGATTGTTTAGAAACCCTAATTGGACAAGAATAAGCCTAGGGAGGACGAAAATGACTTAAATGTTCATCCAATGACACAAATGAACATATTGGATGCACGAGATTGGTTAAAAACCCTAATTGGACAAGAATAAGCCTAGGGAAGACGAAAATGACCTAAATGTTCATCCAATGACACAAACACACCTATTGGATTCACAAGATTGGTTAGAAACCCTAATTGGACAAGAATAAGCCTAGGGAGGACGAAAATGACCTAAATGTTCATCCAATGTCACAAACACACCTATTGGATTCACAAGATTGGTTAGAAACCCTAATTGGACAAGAATAAGCCTAGGGAGGACGAAAATGACCTAACTATTCATCCAATGACACAAATGAACTTATTGGATGCACAAGATTGCTTAAAACCCTAATTGGACAAGAATAAGCCTAGGGAGGACGAAAATGACCTAAATGTTCATCCAATGACACAAACACACCTATTGGAAGGACAAGATTGGTTAGAAACCCTAATTGGACAAGAATAAGCCTAGGGAGGACGAAAATGACCTAAATGTTCATCCAATGACACAAATGAACTTATTGGATGCACAAGATTGGTTAAAAACCCTAATTGGACAAGAATAAGCCTAGGGAGGACGAAAATGACCTAAATGTTCATCCAATGACACAAACACACCTATTGGATGCACAAGATTGGTTAAAAACCCTAATTGGACAAGAATAAGCCTAGGGAGGATGAAAATGACCTAAATGTTCATCCAATGACACAAATGAACTTATTGGATGCACAAGATTGGTTAAAAACCCTAATTGGACAAGAATAAGCCTAGGGAGGACGAAAATGACATCAATGTTCGTCCAATGACACAAACACACCTATTGGATGCACAAGATTGGTTAGAAACCCTAATTGGACAAGAATAAGCCTAGGAAGGACGAAAATGACCTAAATGTTAATCCAATGACACAAATGAACTTATTGGATGCACAAGATTGGTTAAAAACCCTAATTGGACAAGAATAAGTCGAGGGAGGACGAAAATGACCTAAATGTTCATCCAATGACACAAATACACCTATTGGATGCACACGATTGGTTAGAAACCCTAATTTGACAAGAATAAGCCTAGGGAGGACGAAAATGACCTAACTATTCATCCAATGACACAAATGAACTTATTGGATGCACAAGATTGCTTAAAACCCTAATTGGACAAGAATAAGACTAGGGATGACGAAAATGACCTAAATGTTCGTCCAATAACACAAACACACCTATTGGATGCACAAGATTGGTTAGAAACCCTAATTTGACAAGAATAAGCCTAGGGAGGACGAAAATGACCTAACTATTCATCCAATGACACAAATGAACTTATTGGATGCACAAGATTGCTTAAAACCCTAATTAGACAAGAATAAGACTAGGGAGGACGAAAATGACCTAAATGTTCATCCAATGACACAAACACACCTATTGGATGCACAAGATTGGTTAGAAACCCTAATTGGACAAGAATATGCCTTGGGAGGACGAAAATGACCTAAATGTTCATCCAATGACACAAATGAACTTATTGGATGCACAAGATTGTTTAAAAACCCTAATTGGACAAGAATAAGCCTACGGAGGACGAAAATGACCTAAATATTCATCCAATGACACAAACACACCTATTGGATGCACAAGATTGGTTAGAAACCCTAATTGGACAACAATGAGCCTAGGGAGGATGAAAATGACCTAAATGTTAATCCAATGACACAAATGAACTTATTGGATGCACAAGATTGGTTAAAAACCCTAATTGGACAAGAATAAGCCTAGGTAGGACGAAAATAACCTAAATGTTCATCAAATAACTAAACACACCTATTGGATGCACAAGATGGGTTAGAAACCATAATTTGACAAGAATAAGCCTAGGGAGGATGAAAATGACCTAAATGTTCACCTAATGACACAAATGAACTTATTGGATGCACAAGATTGGTTAAAAACCCTAATTGGACAAGAATAAGCCTAGGGAGGACGAAAATTACCTAAATGTTCATCCATTGACACAAACACACCTATTGGATGCACAATTTTTGGTTAAAAACCCTAATTGGACAAGAATAAGCATAAGGAGGACGAAAATGACCTAACTATTCATCCAATGACACAAATGAACTTATTGGATGCACAAGATTGGTTAGAAACCCTAATTGGACAAGAATAAGCCTAGGGAGGACGAAAATGACCTAAATGTTCATCCAATGACACAAACACACCTATTGGATGCACAAGATTGGTTAAAAACCCTAATTGGACAAGAATAAGCCTAGGGAGGACGAAAATGACCTAAATGTTAATCCAATGACACAAATGAATTTATTGGATGCACAAGATTGGTTAAAAACCCTAATTGGACAAGAATAAGCCTAGGGAGGACAAAAATGACCTAAATGTTCATCCAAAGACACAAACACACCTATTGGATGCACAAGATTGTTTAGAAACCCTAATTGGACAAGAATAAGCCTAGGGACGTCGAAAATGACCTAAATGTTCATCCAATGACGCAAATGAACATATTGGATGCACAAGATTGGTTAAAAACCCTAATTGGACAAGAATAAGCCTAGGGAAGACGAAAATGACCTAAATGTTCACCCAATGACACAAATGAACTTATTGGATGCACAAGATTGGTTAAAAACCCTAATTGGACAAGAATAAGCCTAGGTAGGACGAAAATGACCTAAATGTTCATCCATTGACACAAACACACCTATTGGATGCACAAGATTGGTTAGAAACCCAAATTGGACAAGAATAAGCCTAGGGAGGACGAAAATGACCTAAATGTTCATCCAATGACACAAACACACCTATTGGATGCACAAGATTGGTTAAAAACCCTAATTGGACAAGAATAAGCCTAGGGAGGACGAAAATGACCTAAATGTTCATCCAATGACACAAACACACCTATTGGATGCACACGATTGGTTAGAAACCCTAATTTGACAAGAATAAGCCTAGGGAGGACGAAAATGACCTAACTATTCATCCAATGACACAAATGAACTTATTGGATGCACAAGATTGCTTAAAACCCTAATTGGACAAGAATAAGACTAGGGAGGACGAAAATAACCTAAATATTCATCCAATGACACAAACACACCAATTGGATGCACAAGATTGGTTAGAAACCCTAATTTGACAAGAATAAGCCTAGGGAGGACGAAAATGACCTAACTATTTATCCAATGACACAAATGAACTTATTGGATGCACAAGATTGCTTAAAACCCTAATTGGACAAGAATAAGACTAGGGAGGACGAAAATGACCTAAATGTTCATCCAATGACACAAACACACCTATTGGATGCACAAGATTGGTTAGAAACCCTAATTGGACAAGAATATGCCTAGGGAGGATGAAAATGACCTAAATATTCATCCAATGACACAAACACACCTATTGGATGCACAAGATTGTTTAGAAACCCTAATTGGACAAGAATAAGACTAGGGAGGACGAAAATGACCTAACTATTCATCCAATGACACAAACACACCTATTGGATGCACAAGATTGTTTAGAAACCCTAATTGGACAAGAATAAGCCTAGGGAGGACGAAAATGACCTAACTATTCATCCAATGACACAAATGAACTTATTGGATGCACAAGATTGCTTAAAACCCTAATTGGACAAGAATAAGACTAGGCAGGACGAAAATGACCTAAATGTTCATCCAATGACACAAACAGACCTATTGGATGCACAAGATTGGTTAGAAACCCTAATTGGACAAGAATATGCCTAGGGAGGATGAAAATGACCTAAATATTCATCCAATGACACAAATGAACTTATTGGAAGCACAAGATTGCTTAAAACCCTAATTGGACAATAATAAGACTAGGGAGGACGAAAATGACCTAAATGTTCATCCAATGACACAAACACACCTATTGGATGCACAAGATCGGTTAGAAACCCTAATTGGACAAGAATAAGCCTTGGGAGGACGAAAATGACCTAAAAGTTCATCCAATGACACAAATGAACTTATTGGATGCACAAGATTGGTTAAAAACCCTAATTGGACAAGAATAAGCCTACGGAGGACGAAAATGACCTAAATGTTCATCCAATGACACAAACACACCTATTGGATGCACAAGATTGGTTAGAAACCCTAATTGGACAAGAATAAGCCTAGGGAGGATGAAAATGACCTAAATGTTAATCCAATGACACAAATGAACTTATTGGATGCACAAGATTGGTTAAAAACCCTAATTGGACAAGAATAAGCCTAGGGAGGACGAAAATAATCTAAATGTTCATCAAATGACTAAACACACCTATTGGATGCACAAGATTGGTTAAAAACCCTAATTGGACAAGAATAAGCATAGGGAGGACGAAAATGACCTAAATGCTCATCCAATGACACAAACACACCTATTGGATGCACAAGATTGTTTAGAAACCCTAATTGGACAAGAATAAGCCTAGGGAGGACGAAAATGACCTAGATGTTCATCTAATGACACAAATGAACATGTTGGATGCACAAGATTGGTTAAAAACCATAATTGGACAAGAATAAGCCAACGGAGGACGAAAATGACCTAAATGTTCATCCAATGACACAATTGAACTTATTGGATGCACAAGATTGGTTAAAAACCCTAATGGGACAAGAATAAGCCTAGGGAGGACGAAAATGACCTAAATGTTCATCCAATGTCACAAACACACCTATTGGATGCACAAGATTGGTTAAAAACCCTAATTGGACAAGAATAAGCCTAGGGAGGACGAAAATGAACTAAATGTTCATCCAATGACACAAACACACCTATTGGATGCACAAGATTGGTTAAAAACCCTTATTGGACAAGAATAAGCATTGGGAAGACGAAAATGACCTAAATGTTCATCCAATGACACAAACACACCTATTGGATGCATAAGATTGGTTAAAAACCCTAATTGGATAAGAATAAGCCTAGGGTGGACGAAAATGACCTAAGTGTTCATCCAATGACACAAATGAACTTATTGGATGCATAAGATTGGTTAAAAACCCTAATTGGACAAGAATAAGCCTAGGGTGGACGAAAATGACCTAAGTGTTCATCCAATGACACAAATGAACTTATTGGATGCACATGATTGGTTAAAAACCCTAATTGGACAAGAATAAGCCTAGGGAGGACGAAAATGACCTAAATGTTAATCCAATGACACAAATGAACTTATTGGATGCACAAGATTGCTTAAAACCCTAATTGGACAAGAATAAGCCTAGGGAGGACGAAAATGACTAAAATGTTCATCCAATGACACAAACACACCTATTGGATGCACAAGATTGTTTAAAAACCCTAATTGGACAAGAATAAGCCTAGGGAGGATGAAAATGACCTAAATGTTCATCCAATGACACAAATGAACAAATTGGATGCACAAGATTGGTTAAAAACCCTAATTGGACAAGAATAAGCCTAGGGAGGACGAAAATGACTTAAATGTTCATCCAATGACACAATTGAACTTATTGGATGCACAAGATTGGTTAAAAACCCTAATGGGACAAGAATAAGCCTAGGGAGGACGTAAATGACCTAAATGTTCATCCAATGTCACAAACACACCTATTGGATGCACAAGATTGGTTAAAAACCCTAATAGGACAAGAATAAGCCTAGGGAGGACGAAAATGAACTAAATGTTCATCCAATGACACAAACACACCTACTGGATGCAAAAGATAGGTTAAAAACCCTAATTGGACAAGAATAAGCATTGGGAAGACGAAAATGACCTAAATGTTCATCCAATGACACAAACACACCTATTGGATGCATAAGATTGGTTAAAAACCCTAATTGGATAAGAATAAGCCTAGGGTGGACGAAAATGACCTAAGTGTTCATCCAATGACACAAATGAACTTATTGGATGCATAAGATTGGTTAAAAACCCTAATTGGACAAGAATAAGCCTAGGGTGGACGAAAATGACCTAAGTGTTCATCCAATGACACAAATGAACTTATTGGATGCACATGATTGGTTAAAAACCCTAATTGGACAAGAATAAGCCTAGGGAGGACGAAAATGACCTAAATGTTAATCCAATGACACAAATGAACTTATTGGATGCAGAAGATTGCTTAAAACCCTAATTGGACAAGAATAAGCCTAGGGAGGACGAAAATGACTAAAATGTTCATCCAGTGACACAAACACACCTATTGGATGCACACGATTGTTTAAAAACCCTAATTGGACAAGAATAAGCCTAGGGAGGATGAAAATGACCTAAATGTTCATCCAATGACACAAATGAACAAAATGGATGCACAAGATTGGT
This sequence comes from Cicer pinnatifidum, assembly GCA_037974775.1. NCBI lineage: Eukaryota > Viridiplantae > Streptophyta > Magnoliopsida > Fabales > Fabaceae > Cicer > Cicer pinnatifidum. Next base: position 175,237 of record JBBPBR010000469.1, read on the forward strand.
TAAAAACCCTAATTGGACAAGAATAAGCCTAGGGAGGACGAAAATGACTTAAATGTTCATCCAATGACACAATTGAACTTATTGGATGCACAAGATTGGTTAAAAACCCTAATGGGACAAGAATAAGCCTAGGGAGGACGAAAATGACCTAAATGTTCATCCAATGTCACAAACACACCTATTGGATGCACAAGATTGGTTAAAAACCCTAATAGGACAAGAATAAGCCTAGGGAGGACGAAAATGAACTAAATGTTCATCCAATGACACAAACACACCTACTGGATGCAAAAGATTGGTTAAAAACCCTAATTGGACAAGAATAAGCATTGGGAAGACGAAAATGACCTAAATGTTCATCCAATGACACAAACACACCAATTGGATGCATAAGATTGGTTAAAAACCCTAATTGGATAAGAATAAGCCTAGGGTGGACGAAAATGACCTAAGTGTTCATCCAATGACACAAATGAACTTATTGGATGCATAAGATTGGTTAAAAACCCTAATTGGACAAGAATAAGCCTAGGGTGGACGAAAATGACCTAAGTGTTCATCCAATGACACAAATGAACTTATTGGATGCACATGATTGGTTAAAAACCCTAATTGGACAAGAATAAGCCTAGGGAGGACGAAAATGACCTAAATGTTAATCCAATGACACAAATGAACTTATTGGATGCACAAGATTGCTTAAAACCCTAATTGGACAAGACTAAGCCTAGGGAGGACGAAAGTGACCTAAATGTTCATCCAATGACACAAACACACCTATTGCATGCACAAGATTGTTTAGAAACCCTAATTGGACAAGAATAAGCCTAGGGAGGACGGAAATGACCTAAATGTTCATCCAATGACACAAATGAACATATTGGATGCACAAGATTGGTTAAAAACCCTAATTGGACATGAATAAGCCTAGGGAGGACGAAAATGACCTAAATGTTCATCCAATGACACAATTGAACTTATTGGATGCACAAGATTTGTTAAAAATCCTAATGGGACAAGAATAAGCCTAGGGAGGACGAAAAAGACCTAAATCTTCATCCAATGTCACAAACACACCTATTGGATGCACAAGATTGGTTAGAAACCCTAATTGGACAAGAATAAGCCTAGGGAGGACGAAAATGACCTAAATGTTCATCCAATGACACAAATGAACTTATTGGATGCACAAGATTGGTTAAAAACCCTAATTGGACAAGAATAAGCCTAGGGAGGACGAAAATGACCTAAATGTTCATCCAACGACACAAACACACCTATTGGATGCACAAGATTGCATAAAAACCCTAATTGGACAAGAATAAGACTAGGGAGGACGAAAATGACTTAAATGTTCATCCAATGACACAAATGAACTTATTGGATGCACAAGATTGGTTAAAAACCCTAATTGGACAAGAATAAGCATAGGGAGGACGAAAATGACCTAAATGTTCATCCAATGACACAAACACACATATTGGATGCACAAGATTGCTTAAAACCCTAATTGGACAAGAATAAGACTAGGTAGGACGAAAATGACCTAAATGTTCAACCAATGACAAAAATGAACTCATTGGATGCACAAGGTTGGTTAAAAACCCTAATTGGACAAGAATAAGCCTAGGGAGGACGAAAATGACCTAAATGTTCGTGCAATGACACAAACACACCTATTTGATGCACAAGATTGCATAAAAACTCTAATTGGACAAGAATAATCCTAGGGAGGACGAAAATGACCTAAATGTTCGTCCAATGACACAAACACACCTATTTGATGCACAAGATTGCATAAAAACCCTAATTGGACAAGATTAAGCCTAGGGAGGACGGAAATGACCTAAATGTTCATCCAATGACACAAATGAACTTATTGCATGCACAAGATTGGTTAAAAACCCTAATTGGACAAGAATAAGCCTAGGGAAGACGAAAATGACCTAAATGTTCATCCAATGACACAAATGAACTTATTGGATGCACAAGATTGGTTAAAAACCCTAATTGGAAAAGAATAAGCCTAGGGAGGATGAAAATGACCTAAATGTTCATCCAATGACACAAACACACCTATTGGATGCACAAGATTGGTTAGAAACCCTAATTGGACAAGAATAAGCCTTGGGAGGACGAAAATGACCTAAATGTTCATCCAATGACACAAATGAACTTATTGGATGCACAAGATTGGTTAAAAAACCTAATTGGACAAGAATAAGCCTAGGGAGGACGAAAATAACCTAAATGTTCATCCAACGACACAAACACACCTATTGGATGCACAAGATGGGTTAGAAACCCTAATTGGACAAGAATAAGCCTAGGGAGGACGAAAATGACCTAAATGTTCACCCAATGACACAAATGAACTTATTGGATGCACAAGATTGGTTAAAAACCCTAATTGGACAAGAATAAGCCTAGGGAGGACGAAAATGACCTAAATGTTCATCAAATGACTAAACACACCTATTGGATGCACAAGATTGGTTAGAGACCCTAATTGAACAAGAATAAGCCTAGGGAGGACGAAAATGACCTAAATGTTCACCCAATGACACAAATGAACTTATTGGATGCACAAGATTGGTTAAAAACCCTAATTGGACAAGAATAAGCCTAGGGAGGACGAAAATGACCTAAATGTTCATCCAATGACACAAACACACCTATTGGATGCACAAGATTGGTTAAAAACCCTAATTGGACAAGAATAAGCATAGGGAGGACGAAAATGACCTAAACGTTCATCAAATGACACAAACACACCTATTGGATGCACAAGATTGGTTAGAAACCCTAATTGGACAAGAATAAGCCTTGGGAGGACGAAAATGACCTAAATGTTCACCCAATGACACAAATGAACTTATTGGATGCACAAGATTGGTTAAAAACCCTAATTGGACAAGAATAAGCCTAGGGAGGACGAAAATGACCTAAATGTTCACCCAATGACACAAACACACCTATTGGATGCACAAGATTGGTTAGAAACCCTAATTGGACAAGAATAAGCCTAGGGAGGACGAAAATGACCTAAATGTTCATCCAATGACACAAATGAACTTATTGGATGCACAAGATTTGTTAAAAACCTTAATTGGACAAGAATAAGCCTAGGGAGGACGAAAATGACCTAAATGTTCATCCAATGACACAAATGAACTTATTGGATGCACAAGATTGCTTAAAAACCCTAATTGGACAAGAATAAGCCTAGAGAGGACGAAAATGACCTAAATGTTCATCCAATGACACAAACAAACCTATTGGATGCACAAGATTGGTTAGAAACCCTAATTGGACAAGAATAAGCCTAGGGAGGACGAAAATGACCTAAATGTTCATCCAATGACACAAATGAACTTATTGGATGCATAAGATTGGTTAAAAACCCTAATTGGACAAGAATAAGCCTAGGGTGGACGAAAATGACCTAAGTGTTCATCCAATGACACAAATGAACTTATTGGATGCACATGATTGGTTAAAAACCCTAATTGGACAAGAATAAGCCTAGGGAGCACGAAAATGACCTAAATGTTCATCCAATGACACAAATGAACATATTGGATGCACAAGATTGGTTAAAAACCCTAATTGGACAAGAATAAGCCTAGGGAGGACGAAAATGACCTAAATGTTCATCCAATGACACAAACACACCTATTGGATGCACAAGATTGGTTAAAAACCCTAATTGGACAAGAATAAGCCTAGGGAGGACGAAAATGACCTAAAGGTTCATCCAATGACACAAATGAACTTATTGGATGCACAAGATTGGTTAAAAACCTTAGTTGGACAAGAATAAGCCTAGGGAGGACGAAAATGACCTAAATGTTCATCCAATGACACAAATGAACTTATTGGATGCACAAGATTGGTTAAAAACCCTAATTGGACAAGAATAAGCCTAGGGAGGACGTAAATGACCTAAATGTTTATCCAATGACACAAATGAACTTATTGGATGCACAAGATTGGTTAAAAACCCTAATTGGACAAGAATAAGCATAGGGAGGACGAAAATGACCTAAATGTTCATCCAATGACACAAACACACATATTGGATGCACAAGATTGCTTAAAACCCTAATTGGACAAGAATAAGACTAGGGATGACGAAAATAACCTAAATGTTCATCCAATGACACAAATGAACTTATTGGATGCACAAGATTGGTTAAAAACCCTAATTGGACAAGAATAAGCCTAGGGAGGACGTAAATGACCTAACTGTTCATCCAATGACACAAATGAACTTATTGGATGCACAAGATTGGTTAAAAACCCTAATTGGACAAGAATAAGCATAGGGAGGACGAAAATGACCTAAATGTTCATCCAATGACACAAACACACATATTGGATGCACAAGATTGCCTAAAACCCTAATTGGATAAGAATAAGACTAGGGATGTCGAAAATGACCTAAATTTTCATCCAATGACACAAATGAACTTATTGGATGCACAAGATTGGTTAAAAACCCTAATTGGACAAGAATAAGCCTAGGGAGGACGAAAATGACCTAAATGTTCATCCAATGACACAAATGAACTTATTGGATGCACAAGATTGGTTAAAAACCCTAATTGGACAAGAATAAGCCTAGAGAGGATGAAAATGACCTAAATGTTCATCCAATGACACAAACACACCTATTGGATGCACAAGATTGTTTAGAAACCCTAATTGGACAAGAATAAGCCTAGGGAGGACGAAAATGACCTAAATGTTCATCCAATGACACAAATGAACATATTGGATGCACAAGATTGGTTAAAAACCCTAATTGGACAAGAATAAGCCTAGGGAGGACGAAAATGACCTAAATGTTCATCCAATGACACAAACACACCGATTGGATGCACAAGATTGTTTAGAAACCCTAATTGGACAAGAATAAGCCTAGGGAGGACGAAAATGACCTAAATGTTCATCCAATGACACAAATGAACATATTGGATGCACAAGATTGGTTAAAAACCCTAATTGGACAAGAATAAGCCTAGGGAGGACGAAAATGACCTAAATGTTCATCCAATGACACAATTGAACTTATTGGATGCACAAGATTTGTTAAAAATCCTAATGGGACAAGAATAAGCCTAGGGAGGACGAAAATGACCTAAATGTTCATCCAATGACACAAACACACCTATTGGATGCATAAGATTGGTTAAAAACCCTAATTGGACAAGAATAAGCCTAGGGTGGATGAAAATGACCTAAGTGTTCATCCAATGACACAAATGAACTTATTGGATGCATAAGATTGGTTAAAAACCCTAATTGGACAAGAATAAGCCTAGGGTGGACGAAAATGACCTAAGTGTTCATCCAATGACACAAATGAACTTATTGGATGCACATGATTGGTTAAAAACCCTAATTGGACAAGAATAAGCCTAGGGAGGACGAAAATGACCTAAATGTTAATCCAATGACACAAATGAACTTATTGGATGCACAAGATTGCTTAAAACCCTAATTGGACAAGAATAAGCTTAGGGAGGACGAAAGTGACCTAAATGTTCATCCAATGACACAAACACACCTATTGGATGCACAAGATTGTTTAGAAACCCTAATTGGACAAGAATAAGCCTACGGAGGACGAAAATGACCTAAATGTTCATCCAATGACACAAATGAACATATTGGATGCACAAGATTGGTTAAAAATCCTAATTGGAAAAGAATAAGCCTAGGGAGGACGAAAATGACCTAAATGTTCATCCAATGACACAATTGAACTTATTGGATGCACAAGATTTGTTAAAAATCATAATGGGACAAGAATAAGCCTAGGGAGGACGAAAAAGACCTAAATGTTCATCCAATATCACAAACACAGCTATTGGATGCACAAGATTGGTTAGAAACCCTAATTGGACAAGAATAAGCCTAGGGAGGACGAAAATGACCTAAATGTTCATCCAATGACACAAATGAACTTATTGGATGCACAAGATTGGTTAAATACCCTAATTGGACAAGAATAAGACTAAGGACGACGAAAATGACCTAAATGTTCATCCAATGACACAAACACACCTATTGGATGCACAAGATTGGTTAGAAACCCTAATTGGACAAGAATAAGCATAGGAAGGACAAAAATGACCTAAATGTTAATCCAATGATACAAATGAACTTATCGGATGCACAAGATTGGTTAAATACCCTAATTGGACAAGAATAAGCCTAGGGAGGACGAAAATGACCTAAATGTTCATCCAATGACACAAACACAACTATTGGATGCACAAGATTGGTTAAAAACCCTAATTGGACAAGAATAAGCCTAGGGAGGACGAAAATGACCTAAATGTTCACCCAATGACACAAATGAACTTATTGGATGCACAAGATTGGTTAAAAACCCTAATTGGACAAGAATAAGCCTAGGGAGGACCAAAATGACCTAAATGTTCATCCAATGACACAAACACACCTATTGGACGCACAAGATTGGTTAAAAACCCTATATGGACAAGAATAAGCATAGGGAGGACAAAAATGACCTAAATGTACATCCAATGATACAAACACACCTATTGGATGCACAAGATTTGTTAGAAACCCTAATTGGACAAGAATAAGCCTAGGGAGGACGAAAATAACCTAAATGTTCATCCAATGACACAAACACACCTATTGGACGCACAAGATTGGTTAGAAACCCTAATTGGACAAGAATAAGCCTAGGGAGGACGAAAATGACCTAAATATTCATCCAATGACACAAATGAACTTATTGGATGCACAAGATTGGTTAAAAACTCTAATTGGACAAGAATTAGCCTAGGGAGGACGAAAATGACCTAAATGTTAATCCAATGACACAAATGAACTTATTGGATGCAAAAGATTGCTTAAAACCCTAGTTGGACAAGAATAAGCCTAGGGAGGACGAAAATGACCTAAATGTTCATCCAATGACACAAACACACCTATTGGATGCACAAGATTGGTTAAAAACCCTAATTGCACAAGAATAAGCCTAGGGAGGACGAAAATGACCTAAATGTTCATCCAATTACACAAATGAACTTATTGGATGCACAAGATTGGTTAAAAACCCTAATTGGACAAGAATAAGACTAGGGAGGACGAAAATGACCTAAATGTTCATCCAATGACACAAACACACCTATTGGATGCACAAGATTAGTTAGAAACCCTAATTGGACAAGAATAAGCCTAGGGAGGACGAAAATGACCTAAATGATAATCCAATGACACAAATGAACTTATTGGATGCACAAGATTGGTTAAAAACCCTAATTGGACAAGAATAAGCCTAGGGAGGACGAAAATAACCTAAATGTTCATCAAATGACTAAACACACCTATTGGATGCACAAGATGGGTTAGAAACTCTAATTGGACAAGAATTAGCCTAGGTAGGACGAAAATGACCTAAATGTTCACCCAATGACACAAATGAACTTATTGGAAGCACAAGATTGGTTAAAAACCCTAATTGGACAAGAATAAGCCTACGGAGGACGAAAATGACCTAAATGTTCATCCAATGACACAAACACACCTATTGGATGCACAAGATTGGTTAGAAACCCTAATTGGACAAGAATAAGCCTAGGGAGGACGAAAATGACCTAAATGATAATCCAATGACACAAATGAACTTATTGGATGCACAAGATTGGTTAAAAACCCTAATTGGACAAGAATAAGCCTAGGGAGGACGAAAATAACCTAAATGTTCATCAAATGACTAAACACACCTATTGGATGCACAAGATGGGTTAGAAACTCTAATTGGACAAGAATTAGCCTAGGTAGGACGAAAATGACCTAAATGTTCACCCAATGACACAAATGAACTTATTGGATGCAAAAGATTGGTTAAAAACCCTAATTGGACAAGAATAAGCCTAGGTAGGACGAAAATAACCTAAATGTTCATCCATTGACACAAACACACCTATTGGATGCACAAGATTGGTTAGAAACCCTAATTGGACAAGAATAAGCCTAGGGAGGACGAAAATGACCTAAATGATAATCCAATGACACAAATGAACTTATTGGATGCACAAGATTGGTTAAAAACCCTAATTGGACAAGAATAAGCCTAGGGAGGACGAAAATAACCTAAATGTTCATCAAATGACTAAACACACCTATTGGATGCACAAGATTGGTTAGAAACCCTAAATGGACAAGAATAAGCCTAGGGAGGACGAAAATGACCTAAATGTTCACCCAATGACACAAATGAACTTATTGGATGCACAAGTGATAAGGATCTCAAGAGCATGAAGATGATTCATATTTTAATAAATTAGCATAAACTTTATTTATTTTAATTTGGTTTGTATTAATTCTTAGTTTGCTTTGATTTGGAATTGTAATAGTTTTATTATTGATTTAGTTTTTGTTATGTGTAAGTGAAGATACTTTACTTCCTTACATTAAGTTTATGTTAAAAAAAGAAATAAGATGTAAGACCCATATGGGCCCTAGAGAATGGTGTCACTTATGACCCGTTTAGGTTTAGAGATAGACTTAGTATAAATAAGGATTTGTAACCTCATGGAGGGCAGATTTTGAATATTAATTTTTGTGAGGCTTTGCTCTCTAGAGTTCTTGAAAGAATTCACTTTGAACTTATCAAGGTTGTTAATCCTTGTGGCGTTCTTTTTGGCTTATCAATCCCTAGATTGTGGCGCCATTATGTTCTTGATTCGTTTGTTGAATTATAATATTGAGTTTCCTTTACATTAAACCCTAATACTCCAATTCTTCCAATTTTCGTGATCAGTAACCTGCGTTCATATCTTGAGTTCTATATATTGGTTTTCGGTGATTCTAAAGCCTAACTTGCGTTTCATAACGTCATCTTTCACCTCGTTTTGGAATCGGCCGAATCGGAGTTTTGCAGCGCCGTTTATCGCATTCTGCAGCTTTACGGGATTTTCACTCAAATTTGTAAGTTTCCAACCTAGAACGATCCTTAAAGTAAACCATGACTAGTAAGATCATATCATGTGGTATCAGAGCCTGGTTCTGGAGAAAATGACCTAAATGTTTCTCTTGAGATCCTTATCACAAATGAACTTATTGGATGCACAAGATTGCTTAAAACCCTAATTGGACAAGAATAAGACTAGGGAGGACGAAAATGACCTAAATGTTCATCCAATGACACAAACACACCTATTGGATGCACAAGATTGGTTTGAAACCCTAATTGGACAAGAATAAGCCTAGGGAGGATGAAAATGACCTAAATATTCATCCAATGACACAAATGAACTTATTGGATGCACAAGATTGCTTAAAACCCTAATTGGACAAGAATAAGCCTAGGGAGGACGAAAATGACCTAAACGTTCATCCAATGACACAAACACACCTATTGGAAGGACAAGATTGGTTAGAAACCCTAATTGGACAAGAATAAGCCTAGGGAGGACGAAAATGACCTAAATGTTCACCCAATGACACAAATGAACTTATTGGATGCACAAGATTGGTTAAAAACCCTAATTGGACAAGAATAAGCCTAGGGAGGACGAAAATGACCTAAATGTTCATCCAATGACACAAATAAACATATTGGATGCACAAGATTGGTTAAAAACCCTAATTGGACAAGAATAAGCCTAGGGAGGACGAAAATGACCTAAATGTTCATCAAATGACTAAACACACCTATTGGATGCACAAGATTGGTTAGAAGCCCTAATTGAACAAGAATAAGCCTAGGGAGGACGAAAATGACCTAAATGTTCACCCAATGACACAAATGAACTTATTGGATGCACAAGATTGGTTAAAAACCCTAATTGGACAAGAATAAGCCTAGGGAGGACGAAAATGACCTATATGTTCATCCAATGACACAAATGAACATATTGGATGCACAAGATTGGTTAAAAACCCTAATTGGACAAGAATAAGCCTAGGGAGGACGAAAATGACCTAAATGTTCATCAAATGACTAAACACACCTATTGGATGCACAAGATTGGTTAGAAACACTAATTGGACAAGAATAAGCCTAGGGAGGACGAAAATGACCTAAATGTTCATCCAATGACACAAACACACCTATTGGATGCACAAGATTGGTTAGAAACTCTAATTGGACAAGAATAAGCCTAGGGAGGACGAAAATGACCTAAATGTTCACCCAATGACACAAATGAACATATTGGATGCACAAGATTGGTTAAAAACCCTAATTGGACAAGAATAAGCCTAGGGAGGACGAAAATGACCTAAATGTTCATCAAATGACTAAACACACCTATTGGATGCACATGATTGGTTAGAAACCCTAATTGGACAAGAATAAGCCTAGGGAGGACGAAAATGACCTAAATGTTCACCCAATGACACAAATGAACTTATTGGATGCACAAGATTGGTTAAAAACCCTAATTGGACAAGAATAAGCCTAGGGAGGACGAAAATGACCTAAATGTTCATCCAATGACACAAACACACCTATTGGATGCACAAGATTGGTTAGAAACCCTAATTGGACAAGAATAAGCCTAGGAAGGACGAAAATGACCTAAATGTTCATCCAATGACACAAACACACCTATTGAATGCACAAGAATGTTTAGAAACCCTAATTCGACAAGAATAAGCTTAGGGAGGACGAAAATGACCTAAATGTTCATCCAATGACACAAACACACCTATTGGATGCACAAGATTGTTTAGAAACCCTAATTGGACAAGAATAAGCATAGGGAGGACGAAAATGACCTAAATGTTCATCCAATGACACAAACACACCTATTGAATGCACAAGATTGTTTAGAAACCCTAATTGGACAAGAATAAGCTTAGGGAGGACGAAAATGACCTAAATGTTCATCCAATGACACAAACACCTATTGGATGCACAAGATTGTTTTGAAACCCTAATTGGACAAGAATAAGCCTAGGGAGGACGAAAATGACCTAAATGTTCATCCAATGACACAAATGAACATATTGGATGCACAAGATTGGTTAAAAACCCTAATTGGACAAGAATAAGCCTAGGGAGGACGAAAATGACCTAAATGTTCATCCAATGACACAAACACACCTATTGGATGCACAAGATTGCTTACAAACCCTAATTGGACAAGAATAAGCCTTGGGAGGACGAAAATGACCTAAATGTTCATCCAATGACACAAATAAACATATTGGATGCACAAAATTGGTTAAAAACCCTAATTGGACAAGAATAAGCTTAGGGAGGACGAAAATGACCTAAATGTTCATCCAATGACACAAACACACCTATTGGATGCACAAGATTGTTTAGAAACCCTAATTGGACAAGAATAAGCCTAGGGAGGATGAAAATGACCTAAATGTTCATCCAATGACACAAACACACCTATTGGATGCACAAGATTGGTTAAAAACCCTAATTGAACAAGAATAAGCCTAGGGAGGACGAAAATGACCTAAATGTTCACCCAATGACACAAATGAACTTATTGGATGCACAAGATTGGTTAAAAACCCTAATTGGACAAGAATAAGCCTAGGGAGGACGAAAATGACCTAAATGTTCATCCAATGACACAAACACACCTATTGGATGCACAAGATTGGTTAGAAACCCTAATTTGACAAGATTAAGCCTAGGGAGGACGAAAATGACCTAAATGTTCATCCAATGACACAGATGAACATATTGGATGCACAAGATTGGTTAAAAACCCTAATTGGACAAGAATAAGCCTAGGGAGGACGAAAATAACCTAAATGTTCATCAAATGACTAAACACACCTATTGGATGCACAAGATTGGTTAGAAACCCTAATTGGACAAGAATAAGCCTAGGGAGGACGAAAGGGACCTAAATGTTCATCCAATGACACAAATGAACTTATTGGATGCACAAGATTGGTTAAAAACCCTAATTGAACAAGAATAAGCCTAGGGAGGACGAAAATGACCTAAATGTTCACCCAATGACACAAATGAACTTATTGGATGCACAAGATTGGTTAAAAACCCTAATTGGACAAGAATAAGCCTAGGGAGGACGAAAATGACCTAAATGTTCATCCAATGACACAATTGAACTTATTGGATGCACAAGATTGGTTAAAAACCCTAATGGGTCAAGAATAAGGTTAGAGAGGACGTAAATGACCTAAATGTTCATCCAATGTCACAAACACACCTATTGGATGCACAAGATTGGTTAGAAACCCTAATTGGACAAGAATAAGCCTAGGGAGGACGAAAATGACCTAAATGTTAATCCAATGACACAAATGAACTTATTGGATGCACAAGATTGGTTAAAAACCCTAATTGGACAAGAATAAGCCTAGGGAGGACGAAAATGAACTAAATGTTCATCCAATGACACAAACACACCTATTGGATGCACAAGATTGGTTAAAAACCCTAATTGGACAGAATAGGCATTGGGAAGACGAAAATGACCTAAATGTTCATCCAATGACACAAACACACCTATTGGATGCATAAGATTGGTTAAAAACCCTAATTGGACAAGAATAAGCCTAGGGTGGACGAAAATGACCTAAGTGTTCATCCAATGACACAAATGAACTTATTGGATGCATAAGATTGGTTAAAAACCCTAATTAGACAAGAATAAGCCTAGGGTGGACGAAAATGACCTAAGTGTTCATCCAATGACACAAATGAACTTATTCGATGCACATGATTGGTTAAAAACCCTAATTGGACAAGAATAAGCCTAGGGAGGACGAAAACGACCTAAATGTTAATCCAATGACACAAATGAACTTATTGGATGCACAAGATTGCTTAAAACCCTAATTGGACAAGAATAAGCTTAGGGAGGACGAAAGTGACCTAAATGTTCATCCAATGACACAAACACACCTATTGGATGCACAAGATTGTTTAGAAACCCTAATTGGACAAGAATAAGCCTAGGGAGGACGAAAATGAACTAAATGTTCATCCAATGACACAAATGAACATATTGGATGCACAAGATTGGTTAAAAACCCTAATTGGAAAAGAATAAGCCTAGGGAGGACGCTAATGACCTAAATGTTCATCCAATGACACAATTGAACTTATTGGATGCACAAGATTTGTTAAAAATCATAATGGGACAAGAATAAGCCTAGGGAGGACGAAAAAGACCTAAATGTTCATCCAATATCACAAACACAGTTATTGGATGCACAAGATTGGTTAGAAACCCTAATTGGACAAGAATAAGCCTAGGGAGGACGAAAATGACCTAAATGTTCATCCAATGACACAAATGAACTTATTGGATGCACAAGATTGGTTAAATACCCTAATTGGACAAGAATAAGACTAAGGACGACGAAAATGACCTAAATGTTCATCCAATGACACAAACACACCTATTGGATGCACAAGATTGGTTAGAAACCCTAATTGGACAAGAATAAGCATAGGAAGGACAAAAATGACCTAAATGTTAATCCAATGATACAAATGAACTTATCGGATGCACAAGATTGGTTAAATACCCTAATTGGACAAGAATAAGCCTAGGGAGGACGAAAAGTACCTAAATGTTCATCCAATGACACAAACACAACTATTGGATGCACAAGATTGGTTAAAAACCCTAATTGGACAAGAATAAGCCTAGGGAGGACGAAAATGACCTAAATGTTCACCCAATGACACAAACACACCTATTGGACGCACAAGATTGGCTAAAAACCCTATATGGACAAGAATAAGCATAGGGAGGACGAAAATGACCTAAATGTACATCCAATGATACAAACACACCTATTGGATGCACAAGATTCGTTAGAAACCCTAATTGGACAAGAATAAGCCTAGGGAGGACGAAAATAACCTAAATGTTCATCCAATGACACAAACACACCTATTGGACGCACAAGATTGGTTAGAAACCCTAATTGGACAAGAATAAGCCTAGGGAGGACGAAAATGACCTAAATATTCATCCAATGACACAAATGAACTTATTGGATGCACAAGATTGGTTAAAAACTCTAATTGGACAAGAATTAGCCTAGGGAGGACGAAAATGACCTAAATGTTAATCCAATGACACAAATGAACTTATTGGATGCAAAAGATTGCTTAAAACCCTAGTTGGACAAGAATAAGCCTAGGGAGGACGAAAATGACCTAAATGTTCATCCAATGACACAAACACACCTATTGGATGCACAAGATTGGTTAAAAACCCTAATTGCACAAGAATAAGCCTAGGGAGGACGAAAATGACCTAAATGTTCATCCAATTACACAAATGAACTTATTGGATGCACAAGATTGGTTAAAAACCCTAATTGGACAAGAATAAGACTAGGGAGGACGAAAATGACCTAAATGTTCATCCAATGACACAAACACACCTATTGGATGCACAAGATAGGTTAGAAACCCTAATTGGACAAGAATCAGCCTAGGGAGGACGAAAATGACCTAAATGATAATCCAATGACACAAATGAACTTATTGGATGCACAAGATTGGTTAAAAACCCTAATTGGACAAGAATAAGCCTAGGGAGGACGAAAATAACCTAAATGTTCATCAAATGACTAAACACACCTATTGGGTGCACAAGATTGGTTAGAAACCCTAATTGGACAAGAATAAGCCTAGGGAGGACGAAAATGACCTAAATGTTCACCCAATGACACAAATGAACTTATTGGATGCACAAGATTGGTTAAAAACCCTAATTGGACAAGAATAAGCCTAGGGAGGACGAAAATGACCTAAATGTTCATCCAAAGACACAAACACACCTATTGGATGCACAAGATTGGTTAGAAACCCTAATTGGACAAGAATAAGCCTAGGAAGGACGAAAATGACCTAAATGTTAATCCAATGACACAAATGAACTTATTGGATGCACAAGATTGGTTAAAAACCCTAATTGGACAAGAATAAGCCTAGGGAGGACGAAAATGACCTAAATGTTCATCCAATGACACAAACACACCTATTGGATGCACAAGATTGGTTAAAAACCCTAATTAGACAAGAATAAGCCTAGGGAGGACGAAAATGACCTAAATGTTCATCCAATGACACAAATGAACTTATTGGATGCACAAGATTGGTTAAAACTCCTAATTGGACAAGAATAAGCCTAGGGAGGACGAAAATAACCTAAATGTTCATCAAATGACTAAACACACCTATTGGATGCACAAGATTGGTTAGAAACCCTAATTGGACAAGAATAAGCCTGGGGAGGACGAAAATGACCTAAATGTTCACCCAATGACACAAATGAACTTATTGGATGCACAAGATTGGTTAAAAACCCTAATTGGACAAGAATAAGCCTAGGGAGGACGAAAATGACCTAAATGTTCATCCAATGACACAAACACACCTATTGGATGCACAAGATTGGTTAGAAACCCTAATTGGACAAGAATAAGCCTAGGGAGGAAGAAAATGACCTAAATGTTAATCCAATGACACAAATGAACCTATTGGATGCACAAGATTGGTTAAAAACCCTAATTGGACAAGAATAAGCCTAGGGAGGACGAAAATAACCTAAATGTTCATCCAATGGCTAAACACACCTATTGGATGCACAAGATTGGTTAGAAACCCTAATTGGACAAGAATAAGCCTAGGGAGGACGAAAATGACCTAAATGTTCACCCAATGACACAAATGAACTTATTGGATGCACAAGATTGGTTAAAAACCCTAATTGGACAAGAATAAGCCTAGGGAGGACGAAAATGACCTAAATGTTCATCCAATGACACAAACACACCTATTGGATGCACAAGATTGGTTAAAAACCCTAATTGGACAAGAATAAGCCTAGGGAGGACGAAAATGACCTAAATGTTCATCCAATGACACAAATGAACTTATTGGATGCACAAGACTGGTTAAAAACCCTAATTGGACAAGAATAAGCCTAGGGAGGACGAAAATGACCTAAATGTTTTCATCAAATGACTAAACACACCTATTGGATGCACAAGATTGGTTAGAAACCCTAATTGGACAAGAATAAGCCTAGGGAGGACGAAAATGACCTAAATGTTCACCCAATGACACAAATGAACTTATTGGATGCACAAGATTGGTTAAAAACCCTAATTGGACAAGAATAAGCCTAGGGAGGACGAAAATGACCTAAATGTTCATCCAATGACACAAATGAACTTATTGGATGCACAAGATTGGTTAAAAACCCTAATTGGACAAGAATAAGCCTAGGGAGGACGAAAATGACCTAAATGTTCATCCAATGACACAAACACACCTATTGGATGCACAAGATT
Source organism: Cicer pinnatifidum (assembly GCA_037974775.1). Lineage (NCBI taxonomy): Eukaryota > Viridiplantae > Streptophyta > Magnoliopsida > Fabales > Fabaceae > Cicer > Cicer pinnatifidum. The sequence goes on from JBBPBR010000469.1 coordinate 191,548, forward strand.
GTTTACAAACCCTAAATGGACAAGAATAAGCCTTGGGAGGACGAAAATGACCTAAATGTTCATCCAATGACACAAATGAACATATTGGATGCACAAAATTGGTTAAAAACCCTAATTGGACTAGAATAAGCTTAGGGAGGACGAAAATGACCTTAATGTTCATCCAATGACACAAACACACCTATTGGATGCACAAGATTGTTTAGAAACCCTAATTGGACAAGAATAAGCCTTGGGAGGACGAAAATGACCTAAATGTTCATCCAATGACACAAATGAACATATTGGATGCGCAAGATTGGTTAAAAACTCTAATTGGACAAGAATAAGCCTAGGGAGGACGAAAATGACCTAAATGTTCATCAAATGACTAAACACACCTATTGGATGCACAAGATTGGTTAGAAACCCTAATTGGACAAGAATAAGCCTAGGGAGGACGAAAATGACCTAAATGTTCACCCAATGACACAAATGAACTTATTGGATGCACAAGATTGGTTAAAAACCCTAATTGGACAAGAATAAGCCTAGGGAGGACGAAAATGACCTAAATGTTCATCCAATGACACAAACATACCTATTGGAAGCACAAGATTGTTTAGAAACCCTAATTGGACAAGAATAAGCCTTGGGAGGACGAAAATTACCTAAATGTTCACCCAATGACACAAATGAACTTATTGGATGCACAAGATTGGTTAAAAACCCTAATTGGACAAGAATAAGCCTAGGGAGGACGAAAATGACCTAAATGTTCATCCAATGACACAAACACACCTATTGGATGCACAAGATTGGTTAAAAACCCTAATTGTACAAGAATAAGCCTAGGGAGGACGAAAATGACCTAAATGTTCACCCAATGACACAAATGAACTTATTGGATGCACAAGATTGGTTAAAAACCCTAATTGGACAAGAATAAGCCTAGGGAGGACGAAAATGACCTAAATGTTCATCCAATGACACAAACACACCTATTGGATGCACAAGATTGGTTAAAAACCCTAATTGGACAAGAATAAGCATAGGGAGGACGAAAATGACCTAAACGTTCATCAAATGACACAAACACACCTATTGGATGCACAAGATTGGTTAGAAACCCTAATTGGACAAGAATAAGCCTTGGGAGGACGAAAATGACCTAAATGTTCACCCAATGACACAAATGAACTTATTGGATGCACAAGATTGGTTAAAAACCCTAATTGGACAAGAATAAGCCTAGGGAGGACGAAAATGACCTAAATGTTCATCCAATGACACAAGCACACCTATTGGATGCACAAGATTGGTTAAAAACCCTAATTGGACAAGAATAAGCATAGGGAGGACGAAAATGACCTAAATGTTCATCCAATGACACAAATGAACTTATTGGATGCACAAGATTGGTTAAAAACCCTAATTGGACAAGAATAAGACTAGGGAGGACGAAAATGACCTAAATGTTCATCCAATGACACAAACACACCTATTGGATTCACAAGATTGGTTAGAAACCCTAATTGGACAAGAATATGCCTTGGGAGGACGAAAATGACGTAAATGTTCATCCAATGACACAAATGAACTTATTGGATGCCCAAGATTGGTTAAAAACCCTAATTGGACATGAATAAGCCTAGGGAAGACGAAAATGACCTATATGTTCATCTAATGACACAAACACACCTAATGGATGCACAAGATTTGTAAGAAACCCTAATTGGACAAGAATAAGCCTAGGGAGGACGAAAATGACCTAAATGTTAATACAATGACACAAATGAACTTATTGGATGCACAAGATTGGTTAAAAACCCTAATTGGACAAGAATAAGCCTAGGGAGGACGAAAATAACCTAAATGTTCATCCTATGACACAAATGAACTTATTGGATGCACAAGATTGGTTAAAAACCCTAATTGGACAAGAATAAGCCTAAGGAGGACGAAAATGACCTAAATGTTCATCCAATGACACAAACACACCTATTGGATGCACAAGATTGGTTAAAAACCCTAATTGGACAAGAATAAGCCTAGGGAGGACGAAAATGACCTAAATGTTCATCCAATGACACAAACACACCTATTGGATGCACAAGATTGGTTAAAAACCCTAACTTTACAAGAATAAGCATAGGGAGGACGAAAATGACTTAAATCTTAATCCAATGACACAAATGAACTTATTGGATGCACAAGATTGCTTAAAACCCTAATTGGAAAAGAATAAGCCTTGGGAGGACGAAAATGACCTAAATGTTCATCAAATGACACAAACACACCTATTGGATGCACAAGATTGGCTTAAAACCCTAATTGGACAAGAATAAAACTAGGGAGGACGAAGATGACCTAAATGTTCATCCAATGACACAAACACACCTATTGGATGCACAAGATTGGTTAAAAACCCTAATTGGACAACAATAAGCCTAGGGAGGATGAAAGTGACCTAAATGTTCATCTAATGACACAAACACACCTATTGGATGCACAAGATTGGTTAAAAACCCTAATTGCACAAAAATAAGCCTAGGGAGGACGAAAATGACCTAAATGTTCATCCAATGACACAAATGAACTTATTGGATGCACAAGATTGCTTAAAACCCTAATTGGACAAGAATAAGACTATGGAGGACGAAAATGACCTAAATGTTCGTCGAATGACACAAACACACCTATTGGATGCACAAGCTTGGTTAGAAACCCTAATTGGACAAGAATAAGCCTAGGGAGGACGAAAATGACCTAAATGTTCATCCAATGACACAAATGAACTTATTGGATGCACAAGATTGCTTAAAACCCTAATTGGACAAGAATAAGACTAGGGAGGATGAAAATGACCTAAATGTTCATCGAATGACACAAACACACCTATTGGATGCACAAGATTGGTTAGATACCCTAATTGGACAAGAATAAGCCTAGGGAGGACGAAAATGACCTAAATGTTCATCCAATGACACAAATGAACTTATTGGATGCACAAGATTGCTTAAAAACCCTAATTGGACAAGAATAAGCTTAGGGAGGACGAAAATGACCTAAATATTCATCCAATGACACAAACACACCTATTGGATGCACAAGATTGGTAAGAAACCCTAATTGGACAAGAATAAGCCTAGAAAGAACGAAAATGACCTAAATGTTCATCCAATGACACAAACACACCTATTGGATGCACAAGATTGGTTAAAAACCCTAATTGGACAAGAATAAGCCTAGGGAGGACGAAAATGACCTAAATGTTCATCCAATGACACAAACACACCTATTGGATGCACAAGATTGGTTAAAAACCCTAACTGGACAAGAATAAGCATAGGGAGGACGAAAATGACTTAAATCTTAATCCAATGACACAAATGAACTTATTGGATGCGCAAGATTGCTTAAAACCCTAATTGGATAAGAATAAGCCTTGGGAGGACGAAAATGACCTAAATGTTCATCAAATGACACAAACACACCTATTGGATGCACAAGATTGGCTTAAAACCCTAATTGGACAAGAATAAAACTAGGGAGGACGAAAATGACCTAAATGTTCATCCAATGACACAAACACACCTATTGGATGCACAAGATTGGTTAAAAACCCTAATTGGACAAGAATAAGCCTAGGGAGGACGAAAATGACCTAAATGTTCATCCAATGACAAAAATGAACTTATTGGATGCATAAGATTGGTTAAAAACCCTAATTGGACAAGAATAAGCTTAGGGTGGACAAAAATGACCTAATTGTTCATCCAATGACACAAATGAACTTATTGGATGCACAAGATTGGTTAAAAACCCTAATTGGACAAGAATAAGCCTAGGGAGGACGAAAATGACCTAAATGTTCATCCAATGACACAAACACACCTATTGGATGCACAAGATTGGTTAAAAACCCTAATTGGACAAGAATAAGCCTAGGGAGGACGAAAATGACCTAAATGTTCATCAAATGACTAAACACACCTATTGGATGCACAAGATTGGTTAGAAGCCCTAATTGAACAAGAATAAGCCTAGGGAGGACGAAAATGACCTAAATGTTCACCCAATGACACAAATGAACTTATTGGATGCACAAGATTGGTTAAAAACCCTAATTGGACAAGAATAAGCCTAGGGAGGACGAAAATGACCTAAATATTCATCCAATGACACAAACACACCTATTGGATGTACAAGATTGGTTAAAAACCCTAATTGGACAAGAATAAGCCTAGGGAGGACGAAAATGACCTAAATGTTCATCCAATGACACAAACACACCTATTGGATGCACAAGATTGGTTAGAAACCCTAATTGGACAACAATAAGCCTAGGGAGGACGAAAATGACCTAAATGTTAATCCAATGACACAAATGAACTTATTGGATGCACAAGATTGGTTAAAAACCCTAATTGGACAAGAATAAGCCTAGGAAGGACGAAAATGACCTAAATGTTAATCCAATGACACAAATGAACTTATTGGAGGCAAAAGATTGGTTAAAAACCCTAATTGGACAAGAATAAGCCTAGGGAGGACGAAAATGACCTAAATGTTCATCCAATGACACAAACACACCTATTGGATGCACAAGATTGGTTAAAAACCCTAATTGGACAAGAATAAGCCTAGGGAGGACGAAAATGACCTAAATGTTCATCAAATGACTAAACACACCTATTGGATGCACAAGATTGGTTAGAAACCCTAATTGGACAAGAATAAGCCTAGGGAGGACAAAAATAAACTAAATGTTCACCCAATGACACAAATGAACTTATCGGATGCACTTGATTGGTTAAAAACCCTAATTGGACAAGAATATGCCTAGGGAGGACGAAAATGACCTAAATGTTTATCCAATGACACAAACACACCTATTGGATGCACAAGATTGGTTAGAAACCCTAATTGGAAAGGAATAAGCCTAGGAAGGACGAAAATGACCTAAATGTTAATCCAATGACACAAATGAACTTATTGGATGCACAAGATTGGTTAAAAACCCTAATTGGACAAGAATAAGCCTAGGGAGGACGAAAATGACCTAAATGTTCATCCAATGACACAAACACACCTATTGGATGCACAAGATTGGTTAAAAACCCTAATTGGACAACAATAAGCCTAGGGAGGACGAAAATGACCTAAATGTTAATCGAATGACACAAATGAACTTATTGGATGCACAAGATTGGTTAGAAACCCTAATTGGACAAGAATAAGCCTAGGGAGGAAGAAAATGACCTAAATGTTCATCAAATGACTAAACACACCTATTGGATGCACAAGATTGGTTAGAAACTCTAATTGGACAAAAATAAGCCTAGGGAGGACGAAAATTACCTAAATGTTCACCCAATAACATAAATGAACTTATTGGATGCACAAGATTGGTTAAAAACCCTAATTGGAAAAGAATAAGCCTAGGGAGGACGAAAATGACCTAAATGTTCATCCAATGACACAAACACACCTATTGGATGCACAAGATTGGTTAGAAACCCTAATTGGACAAGAATAAGCCTAGGGAGGACGAAAATGACCTAAATGTTAATCCAAAGACACAAATGAACTTATTGGATGCACACGATTGGTTAAAAACCCTAATTGGACAAGAATAAGCCTAGGGAGGACGAAAATAACCTAAATGTTCATCAAATGACTAAACACACCTATTGGATGCACAAGATTGGTTAGAAACCCTAATTGGACAAGAATAAGCCTAGGGAGGACGAAAATGACCTAAATGTTCACCCAATGACACAAATGAACTTATTGGATGCACAAGATTGGTTAAAAACCTTAATTGGAAAAGAATAAGCCTAGGGAGGACGAAATGACCTAAATGTTCATCCAATGACACAAACACACCTATTGGATGCACAAGATTGGTTAGAAACCCTAATTGGACAAGAATAAGCCTAGGGAGGACGAAAATGACCTAAATGTTAATCCAATGACACAAGTGAACTTATTGGATGCACAAGATTGGTTAAAAACCATAATTGGACAAGAACAAGCCTAGGGAGGACGAAAATGACCTAAATGTTCATCCAATGACACACACACCTATTGGATGCACAAGATTAGTTAGAAACCCAAATTGGACAAGAATAAGCCTAGAGAGGACGAAAATGACCTAAATGTTAATCCAATGACACAAATGAACTTATTGGATGAACAAGATTGGTTTAAAACCCTAATTGGAAAAGAATAAGCGTAGGGAGGATGAAAATAACCTAAATGTTCATCAAATGACTAAACACACCTATTGGATGCACAAGATTGGTTAAAAACCCTAATTGGACAAGAATAAGCCTAGGGAGGACGAAAATGACCTAAATGTTCATCCAATGACACAAACACACCTATTGGATGCACAAGATTGGTTAAAAACCCTAATTGGACAAGAATAAGCCTAGGGAGGACGAAAATGACCTAAATGTTCATCCAATGACACGAATGAACTTATTTGATGAACAAGATTGCTTAAAACCCTAGTTGGACAAGAATAAGACTAGGGAGGACAAAAATGACCTAAATGTTAATCCAATGACACCAATGAACTTATTGGATGCACAAGATTGGTTAAAAACCCTAATTGGACAAGAATAAGCTTAGGAAGGACGAAAATGACCTAAATGTTAATCCAATGACACAAATGAACTTATTGGATGCACAAGATTGGTTAAAAACCCTAATTGGACAAGAATAAGCCTAGGGAGGACGAAAATGACCTAAATGTTCATCCAATGACACAAACACACCTATTGGATGCACAAGATTGGTTAAAAACCCTAATTGGACAAGAATAAGCCTAGGGAGGACGAAAATGACCTAAATGTTCATCCAATGACACAATTGAACTTATTGAATGCACAAGATTGTTTAGAAACCCTAATTGGACAAGAATAAGCCTAGAGAGGACGAAAATGACCTAAATGTTCATCCAATGACACAAACACACCTATTGGATGCACAAGATTGGTTAGAAACCCTAATTGGACAAGAATAAGCCTAGGGAGGACGAAAATAACCTAAATGTAAATCCAATGACACAAATGAACTTATTGGATGCACAAGATTTGTTAAAAACCCTAATTGGACAAGAATAAGCCTAGAGAGAACGAAAATAACCTAAATGTTCATCAAATGACTAAACACACCTATTGGATGCACAAGATTGGTTAGAAACCCTAATTGGACAAGAATAAGCCTAGGGAGGACGAAAATGACCTAAATGTTCACCCAATGACACAAATGAACTTATTGGATGCACAAGATTGGTTAAAAACCCTAATTGGACAAGAATAAGCCTAGGGAGGACGAAAATGACCTAAATGTTCATCCAATGACACAAACACACCTATTGGATGCACAAGATTGGTTAAAAACCCTAATTGGACAAGAATAAGCATAGGGATGACGAAAATGACCTAAATGTTCATCCAATGACACAAACACACCTATTGGATGCACAAGATTGGTTAGAAACCCTAAATGGACAAGAATAAGCATGGGGAGTACGAAAATGACCTAAATGTTCATCCAATGACACAAACACACCTATTGGATGCACAAGATTGGTTAAAAACCCTAATTGGACAAGAATAAGCCTAGGGAGGACGAAAATGACCTAAATGATAATCCAATGACACAAATGAACTTATTGGATGCACAAGATTGGTTAAAAACCCTAATTGGACAAGAATAAGCCTAGGGAGGACGAAAATAACCTAAATGTTCATCAAATGACTAAACACACCTATTGGATGCACAAGATTGGTTAGAAACCGTAATTGGACAAGAATAAGCCTAGGGAGGACGAAAATGACCTAACTATTCATCCAATGACACAAATGAACTTATTGGATGCACAAGATTGGTTAAAAACCCTAATTGGACAAGAATAAGCCTAGGGAGGACGAAAATGACCTAAATGTTCATCCAATGACACAAACACACCTATTGGATGCACAAGATTGGTTAGAAACCCTAATTGGACAAGAATATGCCTAGGGAGGAAGAAAATGACCTAAATGTTCATCCAATGACACAAATGAACTCATTGGATGCACAAGATTGGTTAAAAACCTTAATTGGAAAAGAATAAGCCTAGGGATGACGAAAATGACCTAAATGTTCATCCAATGACACAAACACACCTATTGGATGCACAAGATTGGTAAGAAACCCTAATTGGACAAGAATAAGCCTAGGGAGGACGAAAATGACCTAAATGTTAATCCAATGACACAAATGAAGTTATTGGATGCACAACATTGGTTAAAATCCCTAATTGGACAAGAATAAGCCTAGGGAGAACGAAAATAACCTAAATGTTCATCAAATGACTAAACACACCTATTGGATGCACAAGATTGGTTAGAAACCCTAATTGGACAAGAATAAGCCTAGGGAGGACGAAAATGACCTAAATGTTCACCCAATGACACAAATGAACTTATTGGATGCACAAGATTGGTTAAAAACCCTAATTGGACAAGAATAAGCCTAGGGAGGACGAAAATGACCTAAATGTTCATCCAATGACACAAACACACCTATTGGATGCACAAGATTGGTTAAAAACCCTAATTGGACAAGAATAAGCCTAGGGAGACGAAAATGACCTAAATGTTCATCCAATGACACAAATGAACTTATTGGATGCACAAGATTGGTTAAAAACCCTAATTGGACAAGAATAAGACTAGGGAGGACGAAAATGACCTAAATGTTCATCAAATGACTAAACACACCTATTGGATGCACAAGATTGGTTAGAAACCCTAATTGGACAAGAATAAGCCTAGGGAGGACGAAAATGACCTAAATATTCATCCAATGACACAAATGAACTTATTGGATGCACAAGATTGGTTAAAACTCTAATTGGACAAGAATAAGCCTAGGGAGGACGAAAATGACCTAAATGTTCATCCAATGACACAAATGAACTTATTGGATGCACAAGATTGGTTAAAACCCTAATTGGACAACAATAAGACTAAGGAGGACGAAAATGACCTAAATGTTCATCCAATGACACAAAGACACCTATTGGATGCACAAGATTGGTTAGAAACCCTAATTGGACAAGAATAAGCCTAGGAAGGACAAAAATGACCTAAATGTTAATCCAATGACACAAATGAACTTATTGGATGCACAAGATTGGTTAAAAACCCTAATTGGACAAGAATAAGCCTAGGGAGGACGAAAATGACCTAAATGTTCATCCAATGACACAAACACACCTATTGGATGCACAAGATTGGTTAAAAACCCTAATTGGACAAGAATAAGCCTAGGGAGGACGAAAATGACCTAAATGTTCATCCAATGACACAAATGAACTTATTGGAAGCACAAGATTGGTTAAAAAACCTAATTGGACAAGAATAAGCCAAGGGAGGACGAAAATGACCTAAATGTTCATCCAATGACACAAAAACACCTATTGGATGCACAAGATTGGTTAGAAACCCTAATTGGACAAGAATAAGCCTTGGGAGGAAGAAAATGACCTAAATGTTCATCCAATGACACAAATGAACTTATTGGATGCACAAGATTGGTTAAAAACTCTAATTGGACAAGAATAAGCCTAGGGAGGACGAAAATGACCTAAATGTTCATCCAATGACACAAACACACCTATGGGATGCACAAGATTGGTTAGAAACCCTAATTGGACAAGAATAAGCCTAGGGAGGACGAAAATGACCTAAATGTTAATCCAATGACACAAATGAACTTATTGGACGCAAAAGATTGGTTAAAAACCCTAATTGGACAAGAATAAGCCTAGGGAGGACGAAAATAACCTAAATGTTCATCAAATGACTAAACACACCTATTGGATGCACAAGATTGGTTAGAAACCCTAATTGGACAAGAATAAGCCTAGGGAGGACGAAAATGACCTAAATGTTAATCCAATGACACAAATGAACTGATTGGATGCACAAGATTGGTTAAAAACCCTAATTGGACAAGAATAAGCCTAGCGGGGACGAAAATGACCTAAATGTTCATCCAATGACACAAACACACCTATTGGATGCACAAGATTGGTTAGAAACCCTAATTGGACAAGAATAAGCCTAGGGAGGACGAAAATGACCTAAATGTTAATCCAATGACACAAATGAACTTATTGGATGCACAAGATTGGTTAAAAACCCTAATTGGACAAGAATAAGCCTAGGGAGGACGAAAATAACCTAAATGTTCATCAAATGACTAAACACACCTATTGGATGCACAAGATTGGTTAGAAACCCTACTTGGACAAGAATAAGCCTAGGGAGGACGAAAATGACCTAAATGTTCATCCAATGACACAAATGAACTTATTGGATGCATAAGAATGGTTAAAAACCCTAATTGGACAAGAATAAGCATAGGGTGGACGAAAATGACCTAACTGTTCATCCAATGACACAAATGAACTTATTGGATGCACATGATTGGTTAAAAACCCTAATTGGACAAGAATAAGTCTAGGTAGGACGAAAATGACCTAAATGTTAATCCAATGACACAAATGAACTTATTTGATGCACAAGATTGCTTAAAACCCTTATTGGACAAGAATAAGCATAGGGAGGACGAAAATGACCTAAATGTTCATCCAATGACACAAACACACCTATTGGATGCACAAGATTGGTTAAAAACCCTAATTGGACAAGAATAAGCCTAGGGAGGACGAAAATGACCTAAATGTTCATCCAATGACACGAATGAACTTATTTGATGAACAAGATTGCTTAAAACCCTAGTTGGACAAGAATAAGACTAGGGAGGACGAAAATGACCTAAATGTTAATCCAATGACACCAATGAACTTATTGGATGCACAAGATTGGTTAAAAACCCTAATTGAACAAGAATAAGCATAGGGAGGACGAAAATCACCTAAATGTTCATCCAATGACACAAACACACCTATTGGATGCACAAGATTGGTTAAAAACCCTAATTGGACAAGAATAAGCTTAGGAAGGACGAAAATGACCTAAATGTTAATCCAATGACACAAATGAACTTATTGGATGCACAAGATTGGTTAAAAACCCTAATTGGACAAGAATAAGCCTAGGGAGGACGAAAATGACCTAAATGTTCATCCAATGACACAAACACACCTATTGGATGCACAAGATTGGTTAAAAACCCTAATTGGACAAGAATAAGCCTAGGGAGGACGAAAATGACCTAAATGTTCATCCAATGACACAAATGAACTTATTAGATGCACAAGATTGGTTAAAAACCCTAATTGGACAAGAATAAGACTAGGGAGGACGAAAATGACCTAAATGTTCATCCAATGACACAAACACACCTATTGGATTCACAAGATTGGTTAGAAACCCTAATTGGACAAGAATATGCCTTGGGAGGACGAAAATGACGTAAATGTTCATCCAATGACACAAATGAACTTATTGGATGCCCAAGATTGGTTAAAAACCCTAATTGGACATGAATAAGCTTAGGGAAGACGAAAATGACCTATATGTTCATCTAATGACACAAACACACCTAATGGATGCACAAGATTTGTAAGAAACCCTAATTGGACAAGAATAAGCCTAGGGAGGACGAAAATGACCTAAATGTTAATACAATGACACAAATGAACTTATTGGATGCACAAGATTAGTTAAAAACCCTAATTGGACAAGAATAAGCCTAGGGAGGACGAAAATAACCTAAATGTTCATCCTATGACACAAATGAACTTATTGGATGCACAAGATTGGTTAAAAACCCTAATTGGACAAGAATAAGCCTAAGGAGGACGAAAATGACCTAAATGTTCATCCAATGACACAAACACACCTATTGGATGCACAAGATTGGTTAAAAACCCTAATTGGACAAGAATAAGCCTAGGGAGGACGAAAATGACCTAAATGTTCATCCAATGACACAAATGAACTTATTGGATCCACAAGATTGGTTAAAAACCCTAATTGGACAAGAATAAGCATAAGGAGGACGAAAATGACCTAAATGTTCATCCAATGACACAAACACACCTATTGGATGCACAAGATTGGTTAAAAACCCTAATTGGACAAGAATAAGCCTAGGGAGGACGAAAATGACCTAAATGTTCATCCAATGACACAATCACACCTATTGGATGCACAAGATTGGTTAAAAACCCTAATTGGACAAGAATAAGCCTAGGGAGGACGAAAATGACGTAAATGTTCATCCAATGACACAAATGAACTTATTGGATGCACAAGATTGCTTAAAAACCCTAATTGGACAAGAATAAGCCTAGGGAGGACGAAAATGACCTAAATGTTCATCCAATGACACAAATGAACTTATTGGATGCACAAGATTGGTTAAAAACCCTAATTGGACAAGAATAAGCCTAGGGTGGACGAAAATGACCTTAATGTCTATCCAATGACACAAATGAACTTATTGGATGCACAAGATTGGTTAAAAACCCTAATTGGACAAGAATAAGCCTAGGGAGGACGAAAATGACCTAAATGTTCATCCAATGACACAAACACACCTATTGGATGCACAAGATTGCATAAAAACCCTAATTGGACAAGAATAAGCCTAGGGAAGACGAAAATGACCTAAATGTTCTTCCAATGACACAAATGAACTTATTGGATGCACAAGATTGGTTAAAAACCCTAATTGGACAAGAATAAGCCTAGGGAGGACGAAAATGACCTAAATGTTCATCCAATGACACAAATGAACTTATTGGATGCACAAGATTGGTTAAAAACCCTAATTGGACAAGAATAAGCCTAGGGAGGACGAAAATGACCTAAATGTTCATCCAATGACACAAACACACCTATTGGATGCACAAGATTGGTTAAAAACCCTGATTGAACAAGAATAAGCCTAGGGAGGACGAAAATGACCTAAATGTTCATCCAATGACACAAATGAACTTATTGGATGCACAAGATTTGTTAAAAACCCTAATTGGACAAGAATAAGCCTAGGGAGGACGAAAATGACCTAAATGTTCATCCAATGACACAAATACACCTATTGGATGCACAAGATTGGTTAAAAACCCTAATTGGACAAGAATAAGCCTAGGGAGGACGAAAATGACCTAAATGTTCATCCAATGACACAAACACACCTATTGGATGCACAAGATTGGTTAAAAACCCTAATTGGACAAGAATAAGCCTAGGGAGGACGAAAATGACGTAAATGTTCATCCAAAGACACAAATGAACTTATTGGATGCACAAGATTGCTTAAAAACCCAAATTGGACAAGAATAAGCCTAATGAGGACGAAAATGACCTAAATGTTCATTCAATGACACAAATACACCTATTGGATGCAAAAGATTGGTTAGAAACCCTAATTTGACAAGAATAAGCCTAGGGAGGACGAAAATGACCTAAATGTTCATCCAATGACACAAACACACCTATTGGATGCACAAGATTGGTTAGAAACCCTAATTGAACAAGAATAAGCCTAGGGAGGACGAAAATCACTTAAATCTTAATTCAATGACACAAATGAACTTATTGGATGCACAAGATTGCTTAAAAACCCTAATTGGACAAGAATAAGCCTACGGAGGACGAAAATGACCTAAATGTTCATCCAATGACACAAATACACCTATTGGATGCAAAAGATTGGTTAGAAACCCTAATTTGACAAGAATAAGCCTAGGGAGGACGAAAATGACCTAAATGTTCATCCAATGACACAAACACACCTATTGGATGCACAAGATTGGTTAAAAACCCTAATTGGACAAGAATAAGCCTAGGGAGGACGAAAATGACCTAAATGTTCATCCAATGACACAAATGAACTTATTGGATGCACAAGATTGGTTAAAAACCTAAATGGGACAAGTATAAGCCTAGGGAGGACGAAATGACCTAAATGTTCATCCAATGACACAAATGAACTTATTGGATGCACAAGATTGGTTAAAAACCCTAATTGGACAAGAATAAGCCTAGGGAGGACGAAAATGACCTAAATGTTCATCCAATGACACAAATGAACTTATTTGATGCACAAGATTTCTTAAAAACCCTAATTGGACAAGAATAAGCCTAGGGAGGAAGAAAATGACTTAAATGTACGTCCAATGACACAAATTAACTTATTGGATGCACAAGATTGGTTAAAACCCCTAATTGGACAAGAATAAGCCTAGGGAGGACGAAAATGACCTAAATGTTCATCCAATGACACAAACACACCTATTGGATGCACAAGATTGGTTAAAAACCCTAATTGGACAAGAATAAGCCTAGGGAGGACGAAAATGACCTAAATGTTCATCCAATGACACAAACACACCTATTGGATGCACAAGATTGGTTAAAAACCCTAACTGGACAAGAATAAGCCTAGGGAGGACGAAAATGACTTAAATCTTAATCCAATGACACAAATGAACTTATTGGATGCACAAGATTGGGTAAAAACCCTAATTGGACAAAAATAAGCCTAGGGAGGACGAAAATGACCTAAATGTTCATCCAATGACACAAATGAACTTATTGGATGCACAGGATTGGTTAAAAACCCTAATTGGAAAAGAATAAGCCTAGGGAGAACGAAAATGACCTAAATGTTCATCCAATGACACAAACACACCTATTGGATGCACAAGATTGGTTAAAAACCCTAATTGGACAAGAATAAGCCTAGGGAGGACGAAAATGACCTAAATGTTCATCCAATGACACAAACACACCTATTGGATGCACAAGATTGGTTAAAAACCCTAATGGGACAAGAATAAGGTTAGGGAGGACTAAAATGACCTAAATGTTCATCCAATGTCACAAACACACCTATTGGATGCACAAGATTGGTTAGAAACCCTAATTGGACAAGAATAAGCCTAGGGAGGACGAAAATGACATAAATGTTAATCCAATGACACAAATGAACCTATTGGATGCACAAGATTGGTTAAAAACCCTAATTGGACAAGAATAAGCCTAGGGAGGACGAAAATGACCTAAATGTTCATCCAATGACACAAACACACCTATTGGATACACAAGATTGTTTAGAAACCCTAATTGGACAAGAATAAGCCTAGGGAGGACGAAAATGACCTAAATGTTCATCCAATGACACAAATGAACATATTGGATGCACAAGATTGGTTAAAAACCCTAATTGGACAAGAATAAGCCTAGGAAGGACGAAAATGACCTAAATGTTCATCCAATGACACAAATGAACTTATTGGATGCACAAGATTGCTTAAAACCCTAGTTGGACAAGAATAAGCTTAGGGAGGACGAAAATGACCTAAATGTTCATCCAATGACACAAATGAACTTATTGGATGCACAAGATTGGTTAGAAACCCTAATTGGACAAGAATATGCCTAGGGAGGATGAAAATGACCTAAATGTTCATCCAATGACACAAATGAACTTTTTGGATGCACAAGATTGGTTAAAAACCCTAATTGGACAAGAATAAGCCTAGGGAGGACGAAAATGACCTAAATGTTCATCCAATGACACAAACACACCTATTTGACGCACAAGATTGGTTAGGAACCCTAATTGGACAAGAATAAGCCTAGGAAGGACGAAAATGACCTAAATGTTAATCCAATGACACAAATGAACTTATTGGATGCACAAGATTGGTTAAAAACCCTAATTGGACAAGAATAAGCCTAGGGAGGACGAAAATGACCTAAATGTTCATCCAATGACACAAATGAACTTATTGGATGCATAAGATTGGTTAAAAACCCTAATTGGACAAGAATAAGCTTAGGGTGGACGAAAATGACCTAACTGTTCATCCAATGACACAATTGAACTTATTGGATGCACATGATTGGTTAAAAACCCTAATTGGACAAGAATAAGTCTAGGGAGGAGGAAAATGACCTAAATGTTAATCCAATGACACAAATGAACTTATTGGATGCACAAGATTGGTTAAAAACCCTAATTGGACAAGAATAAGACTAGGGAGGACGAAAATGACCTAAATGTTCATCCAATGACACAAACACACCTATTGGATGCACAAGATTGGTTAAAAACCCTAATTGGACAAGAATAAGCCTAGGGAGGATGAAAATGACCTAAATATTCATCCAATGACACAAATTAACTTATTGGATGCACAAGATTGCTTAAAACCCTAATTGGACAAGAATAAGACTAGGGAGGACGAAAATGACCTAAATGTTCATCCAATGGCACAAACACACCTATTGGATGCACAAGATTGGTTAAAAACCCTAATTGGACAAGAATAAGACTAGGGAGGACGAAAATGACCTAAATGTTCATCCAATGATAATAACACACCTATTGGATGCACAAAATTGGTTAGAAACCCTAATTGGACAAGAATAAGCATAGGGAGGACGAAAATGACCTAAATATTCATCCAATGACACAAATGAACTTATTGGATGCACAAGATTGCTTAAAACCCTAATTGGACAAGAATAAGACTAGGGAGGACGAAAATGACCTAAATGTTCATCCAATGACACAAACTCACCTATTGGATTCACAAGATTGGTTAGAAACCCTAATTGGACAAGAACAAGCCTAGGGTGGACGAAAATGACCTAATTGTTCGTCCAATGACACAAACACACCTATTGGATGCACAAGATTGGTTAGAAACCCTAATTGGACAAGAATAAGCCTAGGGAGGACGAAAATGACCTAAATGTTCACCCAATGACACAAATGAACTTATTGGATGCACAAGATTGGTTAAAAACCCTAATTGGACAAGAATAAGCCTAGGGAAGACGAAAATGACCTAAATGTTCATCCAATGACACAAACACACCTATTGGATGCACAAGATTGGTTAAAAACCCTAACTGGACAAGAATAAGCCTAGGGAGGACGAAAATGACTTAAATCTTAATCCAATGACACAAATGAACTTATTGGATGCACAAGATTGCTTAAAAACCCTAATTGGACAAGAATAAGCCTAGGGAGGACGAAAATGACCTAAATGTTCATCCAATGACACAAATGAACTTATTGGATGCACAGGATTGGTTAAAAACCCTAATTGGAAAAGAATAAGCCTAGGGAGAACGAAAATGACCTAAATGTTCATCCAATGTCACAAACACACCTATTGGATGCACAAGATTGGTTAAAAACCCTAATTGGACAAGAATAAGCCTAGGGAGGACGAAAATGACCTAAATGTTCATCCAATGACACAAACACACCTATTGGATGCACAAGATTGGTTAAAAACCCTAACTGGAAAAGAATAAGCCTAGGGAGGACGAAAATGACTTAAATCTGAATCCAATGACACAAATGAACTTATTGGATGCACAAGATTGGTTAAAAACCCTAATTGGACAAGAATAAGCCTTGGGAGGACGAAAATGACCTAAATGTTCATCCAATGACACAAATGAACTTATTGGATGCACAAGATTGGTTAAAAACCCTAATTGGACAAGAATAAGCCTAGGGAGAACGAAAATGACCTAAATGTTGATCCAATGACACAAACACACCTATTGGATGCACAAGATTGGTTAGAAACCCTAATTGGACAAGAATAAGCCTAGGGAGGACGAAAATGACCTAAATGTTCATCCAATGACACAAATGAACTTATTGGATGCATAAGATTGGTTAAAAACCCTAATTGGACAAGAATAAGCTTAGGGTGGACGAAAATGACCTAACTGTTCATCCAATGACACAAATGAACTTATTGGATCCACAAGATTGGTTAAAAACCCTAATTGGACAAGAATAAGACTAGGGAGCACGAAAATGACCTAAATGTTCATCCAATGACACAAACACACCTATTGGATGCACAAGATTGGTTAAAAACCCTAATTGGACAAGAATAAGCCTAGGGAGGACGAAAATGACCTAAATGTTCATCCAATGACACAAACACACCTATTGGATGCACAAGATTGGTTAAAAACCCTAACTGGACAAGAATAAGCCTAGGGAGGACGAAAATGACTTAAATCTTAATCAAATGACACAAATGAACTTATTGGATGCACAAGATTGCTTAAAAACCCTAATTGGACAAGAATAAGCCTAGGGAGGACGAAAAAGACCTAAATGTTCATCCAATGACACAAATGAACTTATTGGATGCACAAGATTGGTTAGAAACCCTAATTGGACAAGAATAAGCCTTGGGAGGACGAAAATGACCTAAATGTTCATCCAATGACACAAAATGAACTTATTGGATACACAAGATTGGTTCAAAACCCTAATTGGACAAGAATAAGCCTAGGGTGGACGAAAATGACCTAAATGTTCATCAAATGACACAAATGAACTTATTTGATGCACAAGATTGCTTAAAAACCCTAATTGGACAAGAATAAGCCTAGGGAGGACGAAAATGACCTAAATGTTCATCCAATGACACAAATGAACTTATTGGATGCACAAGATTGGTTAAAAAACCTAATTGGACAAGAATAAGCCTAGGGAGGACGAAAATGACCTAAATGTTCATCCAATGACACAAATACACCTATTGGATGCACAAGATTGGTTAGAAACCCTAATTGGACAAGAATAAGCCTAGGGAGGACGAAAATGACCTAAATGTTCATCCAATAACACAAACACGCCTATTGGATGCACAAGATTGGTTAAAAACCCTAATTGGACAAGAATAAGCCTAGGGTGGACGAAAATGACGTAAATGTTTATCCAATGACACAAATGAACTTATTGGATGCACAAGATTGGTTAAAAACCCTAATTGGACAAGAATAAGCCTAGGGAGGACGAAAATGACCTAAATGTTCATCCAATGACACAAACACACCTATTGGATGCACAAGATTGGTTAAAAACCCTAATTGGACAAGAATAAGCCTAGGGAGGACGAAAATGTCCTAAATGTTCATCCAATGACACAAATGAACTTATTGGATGCACAAGATTGCTTAAAAACCCTAATTGGACAAGAATAAGCCTAGGGAGGACGAAAATGACCTAAATGTTCATCCAATGACACAAATACACCTATTGGATGCAAAAGATTGGTTAGAAACCCTAATTCGACAAGAATAAGCCTAGGGAGGACGAAAATGACCTAAATGTTCATCCAATGACACAAACACACCTATTGGATGCACAAGATTGGTTAAAAACCCTAATTGGACAAGAATAAGCCTAGGGAGGACGAAAATGACCTAAATGTTCATCCAATGACACAAATGAACTTATTGGATGCACAAGATTGGTTAAAAACCTTAATGGGACAAGTATAAGCCTAGGAAGGACGAAAATGACCTAAATGTTAATCCAATGACACAAATGAACTTATTGGATGCACAAGATTGGTTAAAAACCCTAATTGGACAAGAATAAGCCTAGGGAGGACGAAAATGACCTAAATGTTCATCCAATGTCACAAACACACCTATTTGATGCACAAGATTGGTTAGAAACCCTAATTGGACAAGAATAAGCCTAGGAAGGACGAAAATGACCTAAATGTTAATCCAATGACACAAATGAATTTATTGGATGCACTAGATTGGTTAAAAACCCTAATTGGACAAGAATAAGCCTAGGGAGGACGAAAATGACCTAAATGTTCATCCAATGACACAAATGAACTTATTGGATGCATAAGATTGGTTAAAAACCCTAATTGGACAAGAATAAGCTTAGGGTGGACGAAAATGACCTAACTGTTCATCCAATGACACAATTGAACTTATTGGATGCACATGATTGGTTAAAAACCCTAATTGGACAAGAATAAGTCTAGGGAGGAGGAAAATGACCTAAATGTTAATCCAATGACACAAATGAACTTATTGGATGCACAAGATTGGTTAAAAACCCTAATTGGACAAGAATAAGCCTAGGGAGGACGAAAATGACCTAAATGTTCATCCAATGACACAAACACACCTATTGGATGCACAAGATTGGTTAAAAACCCTAATTGGACAAGAATAAGCCTAGGGAGGACGAAAATGACTTAAATGTTCATCCAATGACACAAATGAACTTATTGGATGCATAAGATTGGTTAAAAACCCTAATTGGACAAGAATAAGCTTAGGGTGGACGAAAATGACCTAATTGTTCATCCAATGACACAAATGAACTTATTGGATGCACAAGATTGGTTAAAAACCCTAATTGGACAAGAATAAGCCTAGGGAGGACGAAAATGACCTAAATGTTCATCCAATGACACAAACACACCTATTGGATGCACAAGATTGGTTAAAAACCCTAATTGGACAAGAATACGCCTAGGGAGGACGAAAATTACCTAAATGTTCATCCAATGACACAAACAGACCGATTGGATGCACACGATTGGTTAGAAACCCTAATTTGACAAGAATAAGCCTAGGGAGGACGAAAATGACCTAAATGTTAATCCAATGACACAAATGAACTTATTGGATGCACAAGATTGGTTAAAAACCCTAATTGGACAAGAATAAGCCTAGGGAGGACGAAAATGACCTAAATGTTCATCCAATGACACAATTGAACTTATTGGATGCACAAGATTGGTTAAAAACCCTAATTGGACAAGAATAAGCCAAGGGAGGACGAAAATGACCTAAATGTTCATCCAATGACACAAACACACCTATTGGATGCACAAGATTGGTTAGAAACCCTAATTGGACAAGAATAAACCTAGGAAGGACGAAAATGACCTAAATGTTAATCCAATGACACAAATGAACTTATTGGATGCACAAGATTGGTTAAAAACCCTAATTGGACAAGAATAAGCCTAGGGAGGACGAAAATGACCTAAATGTTCATCCAATGACACAAACACACCTATTGGATGCACAAGATTGGTTAAAAACCCTAACTGGACAACAATAAGCCTAGGGAGGATGAAAATGACCTAAATGTTCATCCAATGACACAAACACACTTATTGGATGCACAAGATTGCTTAAAAACCCTAATTGGACAAGACTATGCCTAGGGAGGACGAAAATGACCTAAATGTTCATCCAATGACACAAATGAACTTATTGGATGCACAAGATTGGTTAAAAACCCTAATTGGACAAGAATAAGCCTAGGGAGGACGAAAATGACCTAAATGTTCATCCAATGACACAAACACACCTATTTGATGCACAAGATTGGTTAGAAACCGTAATTGGACAAGAATAAGCCTAGGAAGGACGAAAATGACCTAAATGTTAATCCAATGACACAAATGTACTTATTGGATGCACAAGATTGGTAAAAAACCCTAATTGGACAAGAATAAGCCGAGGGAGGACGAAAATGACCTAAATGTTCATCCAATGACACAAACACACCTATTGGATGCACAAGATTGGTTAAAAACCCTAATTGGACAAGAATAAGCCTAGGGAGGACGAAAATGACCTAAATGTTCATCCAATGACACAAATGAACTTATTGGATGCACAAGATTGGTTAAAAACCCTAATTGGACAAGAATAAGCCTAGGGAGGACGAAAATGACCTAAATGTTCATCCAATGACACAAACACACCTATTTGATGCACAAGATTGGTTAGAAACCGTAATTGGACAAGAATAAGCCTAGGAAGGACGAAAATGACCTAAATGTTAATCCAATGACACAAATGAACTTATTGGATGCACAAGATTGGTAAAAAACCCTAATTGGACAAGAATAAGCCGAGGGAGGACGAAAATGACCTAAATGTTCATCCAATGACACAAACACACCTATTGGATGCACAAGATTGGTTAAAAACCCTAATTGGACAAGAATAAGCCTAGGGAGGACGAAAATGACCTAAATGTTCATCCAATGACACAAATGAACTTATTGGATGCACAAGATTGGTTAAAAACCCTAATTGGACAAGAATAAGCCTAGGGCGGACGAAAATGACGTAAATGTTCATCCAATGACACAAACACACCTATTGGAGGCACAAGATTGGTTAAAAACCCTAATTGGACAAGAATAAGCCTAAGGAGGACCAAAATGACCTAAATGTTCATCCAATGACACAAATGAACTTAGTTGATGCACAAGATTGGTTAAAAACCCTAATTGGACAACAATAAGCCTAGGGAGGATGAAAATGACCTAAATGTTCATCCAATGATACAAATGAATTTATTGCATGCACAAGATTGGTTAAAAACCCTAATTGGAGAAGAATAAGCTTAGGGAGGATGAAAATGACCTAAATGTTCATCCAATGACACAAATGAACTTAGTGGACGCACAAGATTGCTTAAAAACCCTAATTGGACAAGAATAAGGCTAGGGTGGACGAAAATGACCTAAATGTTCATCCAATGACACAAATGAACTTATTGGATGCACAAGATTGGTTAAAAACCCTAATTCTACAAGAATAAGCCTAGGGAGGACGAAAATGACCTAAATGTTAATCCAATGACACAAATGAACTTATTGGATGCACAAGATTGGTTAAAAACCCTAATTGGACAAGAATAAGCCTAGGGAGGACGAAAATGACCTAAATGTTCATCCAATGACACAAACACACCTATTGGATGCACAAGATTGGTTAAAAACCCTAATTGGACAAGAAGAAGCCTAGGGAGGACGAAAATGACCTAAATGTTTATCCAATGACACAAACACACCTATTGGATGCACAAGATTGGTTAAAAACCCTAATTGGACAAGAATAAGCCTAGGGAGGACGAAAATGACGTAAATGTTCATCCAATGACACAAATGAACTTATTGGATGCACAAGATTGGTTAAAAACCCTAATTGGACAAGAATAAGACTAGGGAGGACGAAAATGACCTAAATGTTCATCCAATGACACAAACACACCTATTGCATGCACAAGATTAGTTAGAAACCCTAATTGGACAAGAATAAGCCTAGGGAGGACGAAAATGACCTAAATGATAATCCAATGACACAAATGAACTTATTGGATGCACAAGATTGGTTAAAAACCCTAATTGGACAAGAATAAGCCTAGGGAGGACGAAAATAACCTAAATGTTCATCAAATGACTAAACACACCTATTGGATGAACAAGATTGGTTAGAAACCCGAATTGGACAAGAATAAGCCTAGGGAGGACGAAAATGACCTAAATGTTCACCCAATGACACAAATGAACTTATTGGATGCACAAGATTGGTTAAAAACCCTAATTGGACAAGAATAAGCCTAGGGAGGACGAAAATGACCTAAATGTTCATCCAATGACACAAACACACCTATTGGATGCACAAGATTGGTTAAAAATCCTAATTGCACAAGAATAAGTCTAGGGAGGACGAAAATGACCTAAATGTTCATCCAATTACACAAATGAACTTATTGGATGCACAAGATTGGTTAAAAACCCTAATTGGACAAGAATAAGACTAGGGAGGACGAAAATGACCTAAATGTTCATCCAATGACACAAACACACCTATTGGATGCACAAGATAGGTTAGAAACCCTAATTGGACAAGAATCAGCCTAGGGAGGACGAAAATGACCTAAATGATAATCCAATGACACAAATGAACTTATTGGATGCACAAGATTGGTTAAAAACCCTAATTGGACAAGAATAAGCCTAGGGAGGACGAAAATAACCTAAATGTTCATCAAATGACTAAACACACCTATTGGATGCACGAGATTGGATAGAAACCCTAATTGGACAAGAATAAGCCTAGGGAGGACGAAAATGACCTAAATGTTCACCCAATGACACAAATGAACTTATTGGATGCACAAGATTGGTTAAAAACCCTAATTGGACAAGAATAAGCCTAGGGAGGACGAAAATGACCTAAATGTTCATCCAATGACACAAACACACCTATTGGATGCACAAGATTGGTTAAAAACCCTAATTGGACAAGAATAAGCCTTGGGAGGATGAAAATGACCTAAATATTCATCCAATGACACAAATGAACTTATTGGATGCACAAGATTGCTTAAAACCCTAATTGGACAAGAATAAGACTAGGAAGGACGAAAATAACCTAAATGTTCATCCAATGACACAAATGAACTTATTGGATGCACAAGATTGGTTAAAAACCCTAATTGGACAAGAATAAGCCTAGGGAGGACGAAAATAACCTAAATGTTCATCAAATGACTAAACACACCTATTGGATGCACAAGATTGGATAGAAACCCTAATTGGACAAGAATAAGCCTAGGGAGGACGAAAATGACCTAAATGTTCATCCAATGACACAAATGAACTTATTGGATGCACAAGATTGGTTAAAAACCCTAATTGGACAAGAATAAGCCTAGGGAGGACGAAAATGACCTAAATGTTCATCCAATGACACAAACACACCTATTGGATGCACAAGATTGGTTAGAAACCCTAATTGGACAAGAATAAGCCTTGGGAGGACGAAAATGACCTAAATGTTCATCCAATGACACAAATGAACTTTTGGATGCACAAGATTGGTTAAAAACCTTAATTGGACAAGAATAAGCCTAGGGAGGACGAAAATGACCTAAATGTTCATCCAATGACACAAACACACCTATTGGATACACAAGATTGATTAGAAACCCTAATTGGACAAGAATAAGCCTAGGAAGGACGAAAATGACCTAAATGTTAATCCAATGACAAAAATGAACTTATTGGATGCACAAGATTGGTTAAAAATCCTAATTGGACAAGTATAAGCCTAGGGAGGACGAAAATGACCTAAATGTTCATCCAATGACACAAACTCACCTATTGGATGCTCAAGATTGGTTAAAAACCCTAATTGGACAAGAATAAGCCTAGGGAGGATGAAAATGACCTAAATTTTCATCCAATGACACAAATGAACTTATTGGATGCACAAGATTGCTTAAAACCCTAATTGGACAAGAATAAGACTAGGGAGGACGAAAATGACCTAAATGTTCATCCAATGACACAAACACACCTATTGGATGCACAAGATTGGTTAGAAACCCTAATTGGACAAGAATAAGCCTAGGAAGGACGAAAATGACCTAAATGTTAATCCAATGACACAAATGAACTTATTGGATGCACAAGATTGGTTAAAAACCCTAATTGGACAAGAATAAGCCTAGGGAGGACGAAAATGACCTAAATGTTCATCCAATGACACAAACACACCTATTAGATGCATAAGATTGGTTAGAAACCCTAATTGGACAAGAATAAGCCTAGGAAGGACGAAAATGACCTAAATGTTCATTCAATGACACAAATGAACTTATTGGACGCACAAGATTGCTTAAAACCCTAATTGGACAAGAATAAGACTAGGGAGGACGAAAACGACCAAAATGTTCATCCAATGACACAAACACACCTATTGGATGCACAAGATTGGTTAGAAACCCTAATTGGACAAGAATAAGCCTAGGAAGGACGAAAATGACCTAAATGTTAATCCAATGACACAAATGAACTTATTGGATGCACAAGATTGGTTAAAAACCCTAATTGGACAAGAGTAAGCCTAGGGAGGACCAAAATGACCTAAATGTTCATCCAATGACACAAACACACCTATTGGATGCACAAGATTGGTAAGAAACCCTAATTGTTCAAGAATAAGCCTAGGAAGGACGAAAATGACCTAAATGTTAATCCAATGACACAAATGAACTTATTGGATGCACAAGATTGGTTAAAAACCCTAATTGGACAAGAATAAGCCTAGGGAGGACGAAAATGACCTAAATGTTCATCCAATGACACAAACACACCTATTGGATGCACAAGATTGGTTAGAAACCCTAATTGGACAAGAATAAGCCTTGGGAGGACGAAAATGACCTAAATGTTCATCCAATGACACAAATGAACTTATTGGATGCACAAGATTGGTTAAAAACCCTAATTGGACAAGAATAAACCTAGGGAGGACGAAAATGACCTAAATGTTCATCCAATGACACAAACACACCTATTGGATGCACAAGATTGGTTAGAAACCCTAATTGGACAAGAAAAAGCCTAGGGAGGACGACAATGACCTAAATGTTAATCCAATGACACAAATGAACCTATTGGATGCACAAGATTGGTAAAAAACCCTAATTGGACAAGAATAATCCTAGGGAGGACGAAAATAACCTAAATGTTCATCCAATGGCTAAACACACCTATTGGATGCACAAGATTGGTTAGAAACCCTAATTGGACAAGAATAAGCCTAGGGAGGACGAAAATGACCTAAATGTTCACCCAATGACACAAATGAACTTATTGGATGCACAAGATTGGTTAAAAACCCTAATTGGACAAGAATAAGCCTAGGGAGGACGAAAATGACCTAAATGTTCATCCAATGACACAAACACACCTATTGGATGCACAAGATTGGTTAAAAACCCTAATTGGACAAGAATAAGCCTAGGGAGGACGAAAATGACCTAAATGTTCATCCAATGACACAAATGAACTTATTGGATGCACAAGACTGGTTAAAAACCCTAATTGGACAAGAATAAGCCTAGGGAGGACGAAAATGACCTAAATGTTTTCATCAAATGACTAAACACACCTATTGGATGCACAAGATTGGTTAGAAACCCTAATTGGACAAGAATAAGCCTAGGGAGGACGAAAATGACCTAAATGTTCACCCAATGACACAAATGAACTTATTGGATGCA
The DNA here is from genome assembly GCA_037974775.1 of Cicer pinnatifidum. Taxonomy (NCBI): domain Eukaryota; kingdom Viridiplantae; phylum Streptophyta; class Magnoliopsida; order Fabales; family Fabaceae; genus Cicer; species Cicer pinnatifidum. Next base: position 218,206 of record JBBPBR010000469.1, read on the forward strand.
CAAGATTGGTTAAAAACCCTAATTGGACAAGAATAAGCCGAGGGAGGACGAAAATGACCTAAATGTTCATCCAATGACACAAACACACCTATTGGATGCACAAGATTGGTTAAAAACCCTAATTGGACAAGAATAAGCCTAGGGAGGACGAAAATGACGTAAATGTTCATCCAATGACACAAATGAACCTATTGGATGCACAAGATTGGTTAAAAACCCTAATTGGACAAGAATAAGCCTAGGGAGGACGAAAATGACCTAAATGTTCATCCAATGACACAAACACACCTATTGGATGCACAAGATTGGTTAAAAACCCTAATTGGACAAGAATAAGCCTTGGGAGGACGAAAATGACCTAAATGTTCATCCAATGGCACAAATGAACTTATTGGATGCACAAGATTGGTTAAAAACCCTAATTGGACAAGAATAAGCCTAGGGAGGACGAAAATGACCTAAATGTTCATCCAATGACACAAACACACCTATTGGATGCACAAGATTGGTCAGAAACCCTAATTGGACAAGAATAACCTAGGAAGGACGAAAATGACCTAAATGTTAATCCAATGACACAAATGAACTTATTGGATGCACAAGATTGGTTAAAAACCCTAATTGGACAAGAATAAGCCTAGGGAGGACGAAAATGACCTAAATGTTCATCCAATGACACAAACACACCTATTGGATGCACAAGATTGGTTAAAAACCCTAATTGGACAAGAATAAGCCTAGGGAGGACGAAAATGACCTAAATGTTCATCCAATGACACAAATGAACTTATTGGATGCACAAGATTGGTTAAAAACCTTAATGGGACAAGTATAAGCCTAGGAAGGACGAAAATGACCTAAATGTTAATCCAATGACACAAATGAACTTATTGGATGCACAAGATTGGTTAAAAACCCTAATTGGACAAGAATAAGCCTAGGGAGGACGAAAATGACCTAAATGTTCATCCAATGACACAAACACACCTATTGGATGCACAAGATTTGTTAAAAACGCTAATTGGACAAGAATAAGCCTAGGGAGGACGAAAATGACCTAAATGTTCATCCAATGACACAAACACATCTATCGGATGCACAAGATTGGTTAAAAACCCTAATTGGACAAGAATAAGCATAGGGAGGACGAAAATGACCTAAATGTTCATCCAATGACACAAACACACCTATTGGATGCACAAGATTGGTTAGAAACCCTAATTGGACAAGAATAAGCCTTGGGAGGACGAAAATGACCTAAATGTTCATCCAATGACACAAATGAACTTATTGGATGCACAAGATTGCTTATAACCCTAATTGGACAAGAATAAGACTAGGGAGGACGAAAATGACCTAAATGTTCATCCAATGACACAAACACACCTATTGGATGCACAAGATTGGTTAGAAACCCTAATTGGACAAGAATATGCCTAGGGAGGATGAAAATGACCTCAATATTCATCCAATGACCCAAATGAACTTATTGGATGCACAAGATTGCTTAAAACCCTAATTGGACAAGAATAAGACTAGGGAGGACGAAAATGACCAAAATGTTCATCCAATGACACAAACACACCTATTGGATGCACAAGATTGGTTAGAAACCCTAATTGGACAAGAATAAGCCTTGGGAGGACGAAAATGACCTAAATGTTCATCCAATGACACAAATGAACTTATTGGATGCACAAGATTGGTTAAAAACCCTAATTGGACAAGAATAAGCCTAGGGAGGACGAAAATGACCTAAATGTTCATCCAATGACACAAACACACCTATTGGATGCACAAGATTGGTAAGAAACCCTAATTGGACAAGAATAAGCCTAGGGAGGACGAAAATGACCTAAATGTTAATCCAATGACACAAATGAACTTATAGGATGCACAAGATTGGTTAAAAACCCTAATTGGACAAGAATAAGCCTAGGGAGGACGAAAATAACCTAAATGTTCATCCAATGACACAAATGAACTTATTGGATGCACAAGATTGGTTAAAAACCCTAATTGGACAAGAATAAGCCTAGGGAGGACGAAAATGACCTAAATGTTCATCCAATGACACAAACACACCTATTGGATGCACAAGATTGGTTAAAAACCCTAATTGGACAAGAATAAGACTAGGGAGGACGAAAATGACCAAAATGTTCATCCAATGACACAAACACACCTATTGGATGCACAAGATTGCATAAAAACCCTAATTGGACAAGAATAAGACTATGGAGGATGATAATGACCTAAATGTTCATCCAATGACACAAATGAACTTATTGGATGCACAAGATTGGTTAAAAACCCTAATTGGACAAGAATAAGCATAGGGAGGACGAAAATAACCTAAATGTTCATCCAATGACACAAATGAACTTATTGGATGCACAAGATTGGTTAAAAACCCTAATTGGACAAGAATAAGCCTAGGGAGGACGAAAATGACCTAAATGTTCATCCAATGACACAAACACACCTATTGGATGCACAAGATTGGTTAAAAACCCTAATTGGACAAGAATAAGCCTAGGGAGAACGAAAATGACCTAAATGTTCATCCAATGACACAAATGAACTTATTGGATGCACAAGATTGGTTAAAACCCTAATTGGACAAGAATAAGACTAAGGAGGACGAAAATGACCTAAATGTTCATCCAATGACACAAAGACACCTATTGGATGCACAAGATTTGTTAGAAACCCTAATTGGACAAGAATAAGCCTAGGAAGGACAAAAATGACCTAAATGTTAATCCAATGACACAAATGAACTTATTGGATGCACAAGATTGGTTAAAAACCCTAATTGGACAAGAATAAGCCTAGGGAGGACGAAAATGACCTAAATGTTCATCCAATGACACAAACACACCTATTGGATGCACAAGATTGGTTAAAAACCCTAATTGGACAAGAATAAGCCTAGGGAGGACGAAAATGACCTAAATGTTCATCCAATGACACAAATGAACTTATTGGATCCACAAGATTCCTTAAAAACCCTAATTGGACAAGAATAAGCCTAAGGAGGACGAAAATGACCTAAATGTTCATCCAATGACACAAATACACTTATTGGATGCACAAGATTGGTTAGAAACCCTAATTGGACAAGAATAAGCCTAGGGAGGACGAAAATGACCTAAATGTTCATCCAATGACACAAACACACCTATTGGAAGCACAAGATTGGTTAGAAACCCTAATTGGACAAGAATAAGCCTAGGGAGGACGAAAATGACCTAAATATTAATCCAATGACACAAATGAACTTATTGGATGTTCAAGATTGGTTAAAAACCCTAATTGGACAAGAATAAGCCTAGGGAGGACGAAAATAACCTAAATGTTCATCAAATGACTAAACACACCTATTGGATGCACAAGATTGGTTAGAAACCCTAATTGGACAAGAATAAGCCTAGGGAGGACGAAAATGACCTAAATGTTCACCCAATGACACAAATGAACTTATTGGATGCACAAGATTGGTTAAAAACCCTAATTGGACAAGAATAAGCCAAGGGAGGACGAAAATGACCTAAATGTTCATCCAATGACACAAACATACCTATTGGATGCACAAGATTGTTTAGAAACCCTAATTGGACAAGAATAAGCCTTGGGAGGACGAAAATTACCTAAATGATCACCCAATGACACAAATGAACTTATTGGATGCACAAGATTGGTTAAAAACCCTAATTGGACAAGAATAAGCCTAGGGAGGACGAAAATGACCTAAATGTTCATCCAATGACACAAACACACCTATTGGATGCACAAGATTGGTTAAAAACCCTAATTATACAAGAATAAGCATAGGGAGGACGAAAATGACCTAAATGTTCATCCAATGACACAAACACACCTATTGGATGCACAAGATTGGTTAGAAACCCTAATTGGACAAGAATAAGCATAAGGAGGACGAAAATGACCTAAATGTTCATCCAATGACACAAACACACCTATTGGATGCACAAGATTGGTTAGAAACCCTAATTGGACAAGAATAAGCCTAGGGAGGACGAAAATGACCTAAATATTCATCCAATGACACAAATGAACTTATTGGATGCACAAGATTGGTTAAAACTCTAATTGGACAAGAATAAGCCTAGGGAGGACGAAAATGACCTAAATGTTCAGCCAATGACACAAATGAACTTATTGGATGCACAAGATTGGTTAAAACCCTAATTGGACTAGAATAAGACTAGGGAGGACGAAAATGACCTAAATGTTCATCCAATGACACAAATGAACTTATTGGATGCACAAGATTGGTTAAAACCCTAATTGGACTAGAATAAGACTAAGGAGGACGAAAATGACCTAAATGTTCATCCAATGACACAAAGACACCTATTGGATGCACAAGATTGGTTAGAAACCCTAATTGGACAAGAATAAGCCTAGGAAGGGCAAAAATGACCTAAATGTTAATCCAATGACACAAATGAACTTATTGGATGCACAAGATTGGTTAAAAACCCTAATTGGACAAGAATAAGCCTAGGGAGGACGAAAATGACCTAAATGTTCATCCAATGACACAAACACACCTATTGGATGCACAAGATTGGTTAAAAACCCTAATTGGACAAGAATAAGCCTAGGGAGGACAAAAATGACCTAAATGTTCATCCAATGACACAAATGAAATTATTGGATACACAAGATTGGTTAAAAACACTAATTGGACAAGAATAAGCCTAGGGTGGACGAAAATGGCCTAAATGTTCATCCAATGACACAAATGAACTTATTGGTTGGACAAAATTGCTTAAAACCCTAGTTTGACAAGAATAAGCCTAGGGAGGACGAAAATGACCTAAATGTTCATCCAATGACACAAACACACCTATTGGATGCACAAGATTGGTTAAAAACCCTAATTGGACAAGAATAAGCCTAGGGAGGACGAAAATGACCTAAATGTTCATCCAATGACACAAACACACCTATTGGATGCACAAGATTGGTTAGAAACCCTAATTGGACAAGAATAAGCCTAGGGAAGACGAAAATGACCTAAATGTTAATCCAATGACACAAATGAACTTATTGGATGCACAAGATTGGTTAAAAACCCTAATTGGACAAGAAAAGCCTATGGAGGACGAAAATAACCTAAATGTTCATCAAATGACTAAACACACCTATTGGATGCACAAGATTTGTTAGAAACCCTAATTGGACAAGAATAAGCCTAGCGAGGACGAAAATGACCTAAATGTTCACCCAATGACACAAATGAACTTATTGGATGCACAAGATTGTTTAAAAACCCTAATTGGACAAGAATAAGCCTAGGGAGGACGAAAATGACCTACATGTTCATCCAATGACACAAACACACCTATTGGATGCCCAAGATTGGTTAAAAACCTTAATTGGACAAGAATAAGAATAGGGAGGACGAAAATGACCTAAATGTTCATCCAATGACACAAACACACCTATTGGATGCACAAGATTGGTTAGAAACCCTAATTGGACAAGAATAAGCCTAGGGAGGACGAAAATGACCTAAATGTTAATCCTGACACAAACACAGCTATTGGATGCGCAAGATTGGTTAAAAACCCTAATTGGACAAGAATAAGCCTAGGGAGGACGAAAATGACCTAAATGTTAATCCAATGACACAAATGAACTTATTGGATGCACAAGATTGGTTAAAAACCCTAATTGGACAAGAATAAGCCTAGGGAGGACGAATATGACCTAAATGTTCATCCAATGACACAAACACACCTATTGGATGCACAAGATTGTTTAGAAACCCTAATTGGACAAGAATAAGCCTAGGGAGGACGAAAATGACTTAAATGTTCATCCAATGACACAAATGAACATATTGGATGCACGAGATTGGTTAAAAACCCTAATTGGACAAGAATAAGCCTAGGGAAGACGAAAATGACCTAAATGTTCATCCAATGACACAAACACACCTATTGGATTCACAAGATTGGTTAGAAACCCTAATTGGACAAGAATAAGCCTAGGGAGGACGAAAATGACCTAAATGTTCATCCAATGTCACAAACACACCTATTGGATTCACAAGATTGGTTAGAAACCCTAATTGGACAAGAATAAGCCTAGGGAGGACGAAAATGACCTAACTATTCATCCAATGACACAAATGAACTTATTGGATGCACAAGATTGCTTAAAACCCTAATTGGACAAGAATAAGACTAGGGAGGACGAAAATGACCTAAATGTTCATCCAATGATACAAACACACCTATTGGATGCACAAGATTGGTTAGAAACCCTAATTGGACAAGAATAAGCCTTGGGAGGACGAAAATGACCTAAATGTTCATCCAATGACACAAATGAACTTATTGGATGCACAAGATTGGTTAAAAACCCTAATTGGACAACAATATGCCTAGGGAGGACGAAAATGACCTAAATGTTCATCCAATGACACAAACACACCTATTGGATGCACAAGATTGGTTAGAAACCCTAATTGGACAAGAATAAGCCTAGGGAGGACGAAAATGACCTAAATGTTATTCCAATGACACAAATGAACTTATTGGATGCACAAGATTGGTTAAAAACCCTAATTGGACAAGAATAAGCCTAGGGAGGACGAAAATGACCTAAATGTTCATCCAATGACACAAACACACCTATTGGATGCACAAGATTGGTTAGAAACCCTAATTGGACAAGAATAAGCCTAGGAAGGACGAAAATGACCTAAATGTTCATCCAATGACACAAATGAACTTATTGGATGCACAAGACTGGTTAAAAACCCTAATTGGACAAGAATAAGCCTAGGGAGGACGAAAATGACCTAAATGTTCATCCAATGACACAAACACACCTATTGGATGCACAAGATTGGTTAGAAACCCTAATTGGACAAGAATAAGCCTTGGGAGAACGAAAATGACCTAAATGTTCATCCAATGACACAAATGAACTTATTGGATGCACAAGATTGGTTAAAACCCTAATTGGACAAGAATAAGACTAAGGAGGACGAAAATGACCTAAATGTTCATCCAATGACACAAAGACACCTATTGGATGTACAAGATTGGTTAGAAACCCTAATTGGACAAGAATAAGCCTAGGAAGGACAAAAATGACCTAAATGTTAATCCAATGACACAAATGAACTTATTGGATGCACAAGATTGGTTAAAAACCCTAATTGGACAAGAATAAGCCTAGGGAGGACGAAAATGACCTAAATGTTCATCCAATGACACAAACACACCTATTGGATGCACAAGATTGGTTAGAAACCCTAATTGGACAAGAATAAGCCTAGAGAGGATGAAAGTGAACTAAATATTCATCCAATGACACAAATGAACTTATTGGATGCACAAGATTGCTTAAAACCCTAATTGGACAAGAATAAGCCTAGGGAGGACGAAAATGACCTAAATGTTAATCCAATGACACAAATGAACTTATTGGATGCACAAGATTGGTTAAAAACCCTAATTGGACAAGAATAAGCCTAGGGAGGACGAAAATGACCTAAATGTTCATCCAATGACACAAACACACCTATTGGATGCACAAGATTGTTTAGAAACCCTAATTGGACAAGAATAAGACTAGGGAGGACGAAAATGACCTAAATGTTCATCCAATGACACAAACACACCTATTGGATGCAAAAGATTGGTTAGAAACCCTAATTGGACAAGAATAAGCCTAGCGAGGATGAAAATGACCTAAATATTCATCCAATGACACAAATGAACTTATTGGATGCACAAGATTGCTTAAAACCCTAATTGGACAAGAATAAGACTAGGGAGGACGAAAATAACCTAAATGTTCATCCAATGACACAAACACACCTATTGGATGCACAAGATTGGTTAGAAACCCTAATTGGACAAGAATAAGCCTAGAAAGGACGAAAATGACCTAAATGTTAATCCAATGACACAAATGAACTTATTGGATGCACAAGATTGGTTAAAAACCCTAATTGGACAAGAATAAGCCTAGGGAGGACGAAAATGACCTAAATGTTCATCCAATGACACAAACACACCTATTGGATGCACAAGATTGTTTAGAAACCCTAATTGGACAAGAATAAGACTAGGGAGGACGAAAATGACCTAAATGTTCATCCAATGACACAAACACGCCTATTGGATGCAAAAGATTGGTTAGAAACCCTAATTGGACAAGAATAAGCCTAGCGAGGATGAAAATGACCTAAATATTCATCCAATGACACAAATGAACTTATTGGATGCACAAGATTGCTTAAAACCCTAATTGGACAAGAATAAGACTAGGGAGGACGAAAATAACCTAAATGTTCATCCAATGACACAAACACACCTATTGGATGCACAAGATTGGTTAGAAACCCAAATTGCACAAGAATAAGCCTAGGGATGACGAAAATGACCTAAATTTTCATCCAATGACACAAACACACCTATTGGATGCACACGATTGGTTAGAAACCCTAATTTAATAAGAATAGGTCTAGGGAGGACGAAAATGACCTAACTATTCATCCAATGACACAAGTGAACTTATTGGATGCACAAGATTGGTTAAAAACCCTAATTGGACAAGAATAAGCCTACGGAGGACGAAAATGACCTAAATGTTCATCCAATGACACAAACACACCTATTGGATGCACAAGATTGTTTAGAAACCCTAATTGGACAAGAATAAGCCTAGGGAGGACGAAAATGACCTAACTATTCATCCAATGACACAAGTGAACTTATTGGATGCACAAGATTGGTTAAAAACCCTAATTGGACAAGAATAAGACTAGGGAGAACGAAAATGATCTAAATGTTCATCAAAATGACACAAACACACCTATTGGATGCACAAGATTGGTTAGAAACCCTAATTGGACAAGAATAAGCCTTGGGAGGACGAAAATGACCTAAATGTTCATCCAATGACACAAATGAACTTATTGGATGCACAAGATTGGTTAAAAACCCTAATTGGACAAGAATAAGCCTAGGGAGGACGAAAATGACCTAAATGTTCATCCAGTGACACAAACACACCTATTGGATGCACAAGATTGGTTAGAAACCCTAATTGGACAAGAATAAGCCTAGGGAGGACGAAAATGACCTAAATGTTAATCCAATGACACAAATGAACTTATTGGACGCAAAAGATTGGTTAAAAACCCTAATTGGACAAGAATAAGCCTATGGAGGACGAAAATAACCTAAATGTTCATCAAATGACTAAACACACCTATTGGATGCACAAGATTGGTTAGAAACCCTAATTGGACAAGAATAAGCCTAGGGAGGACGAAAATGACCTAAATGTTCATCCAATGACACAAACACACCTATTGGATGCACAAGATTGGTTAAAAACCCTAATTGGACAAGAATAAGTCTAGGGTGGACGAAAATGACCTAAATGTTTATCCAATGACACAAATGAACTTATTGGATGCACAAGATTGGTTAAAAACCCTAATTGGACAAGAATAAGCCTAGGGTGGACGAAAATGACCTAAATGTTTATCCAATGACACAAATGAACTTATTGGATGCACAAGATTGGTTAAAAACCCTAATTGGACAAGAATAAGCCTAGGGAGGACGAAAATGACCTAAATGTTCATCCAATGACACAAACACACCTATTGGATGCACAAGATTGGTTAAAAACCCTAATTGGACAAGAATAAGCCTATGGAGGACGAAAATGACCTAAATGTTCATCCAATGAAACAAACACACCTATTGGATGCACAAGATTGGTTAAAAACCCTAATTATACAAGTATAAGCCTAGCGAGGACGAAAATGACGTAAATGTTCATCCAATGACACAAATGAACTTATTGGATGCACAAGATTGCTTAAAAACCCTAATTGGACAAGAATAAGCCTAGGGAGGACGAAAATGACCTAAATGTTCATCCAATGACACAAATACACGTATTGGATGCACAAGATTGGTTAAAAACCCTAATTGGACAAGAATATGCCTAGGGAGGACGAAAATGACCTAAATGTTCATCCAATGACACAAATGAACTTATTGGATGCACAAGATTGGTTAAAAACCCTAATTGGACAAGAATAAGCCTAGGGAGGACGAAAATGACCTAAATGTTCATCCAATGACACAAATACACCTATTCGATGCACAAGATTGGTTAGAAACCCTAATTGGACAAGAATAAGCCTATGGAGGACGAAAATGACCTAAATGTTCATCCAATGACACAAACACACCTATTGGATGCACAAGATTGGTTAAAAACCCTAATTGGACAAGAATAAGGCTAGGGTGGACGAAAATGACCTAAATATTTATCCAATGACACAAATGAACTTATTGGATGCACAAGATTGGTTAAAAACCCTAATTGGACAAGAATAAGCCTAGGGAGGACGAAAATGACCTAAGTGTTCATCCAATGACACAAACACACCTAATGGATGCACAAGATTGGTTAAAATCCATAATTGGACAAGAATAAGCCTAAGGAGGACGAAAATGACCTAAATGTTCATCCAATGACACAAATGAACTTATTGGATGCACAAGATTGGTTTAAAAACCCTAATTGGACGAGAATAAGCCTAGGGAGGACGAAAATGACCTAAATGTTCATCCAATGACACAAATGAACTTATTGGATGCACAAGATTGCTTAAAAACCCTAATTGGACAAGAATAAGCCTAGGGAGGAAGAAAATGACCTAAATGTTCATCCAATGACACAAATACACCTATTGGATGCACAAGATTGGTTAAAAACCCTAATTGGACAAGAATATGCCTAGGGAGGACGAAAATGACCTAAATGTTCATCCAATGACACAAATACACCTATTGAATGCACAAGATTGGTTAGAAACCCTAATTGGACAAGAATAAGCCTAGGGAGGACGAAAATGACCTAAATGTTCATCCAATGACACAAACACACCTATTGGATGCACAAGATTGGTTAAAAACCCTAATTGGACAAGAATAAGCCTAGGGAGGACGAAAATGACCTAAATGTTCATCCAATGACACAAATGAACTTATTGGATGCACAAGATTGGTTAAAAACCTTAATGGGACAAGTATAAGCCTAGGAAGGACGAAAATGACCTAAATGTTAATCCAATGACACAAATGAACTTATTGGATGCACAAGATTGGTTAAAAACCCTAATTGGACAAGAATAAGCCTAGGGAGGACGAAAATGACCTAAATGTTCATCCAATGACACAAACACACCTATTGGATGCACAAGATTGGTTAGAAACCCTAATTGGACAAGAATAAGCTTAAGAAGGACGAAAATATCCTTAATGTTAATCCAATGACACAAATGAACTTATTGGATGCACAAGATTGGTTAAAAACCCTAATTGGACAAGAATAAGCCTAGGGAGGACGAAAATGACCTAAATGTTCATCCAATGACACAAACACACCTATTGGATGCACAAGATTGGTTAGAAACCCTAATTGGACAAGAATATGCTTAGGGAGGACGAAAATGACCTAAATGTTCATCCAATGACACAAATGAACTTATTGGATGCACAAGATTGGTTAAAAACCCTAATTGGACAAGAATAAGCCTAGGGAGGACGAAAATGACCTAAATGTTCATCCAATGACACAAACACACCTATTGGATGCACAAGATTGGTTAGAAACCCTAATTGGACAAGAATATGCCTAGGGAGGACGAAAATGACCTAAATGTTCATCAAATGACCCAAACACACCTATTGGATGCATAAGATTGGTTAGAAACCCTAATTGGACAAGAATAAGCCTTGGGAGGACGAAAATGACCTAAATGTTCATCCAATGACACAAATGAACTTATTGGATGCACAAGATTGGTTAAAAACCCTAATTGGACAAGAATAAGCCTAGGGAGGACGAAAATGACCTAAATGTTCATCCAATGACACAAATGAACTTATTCGATGCACAAGATTGCTTAAAACCCTAATTGGACAAGAATAAGACTAGGGAGGACGAAAATGACCTAAATGTTCATCCAATGACACAAACACACCTATTGGATGCACAAGATTGGTTAGAAACCCTAATTCGACAAGAATAAGCCTTGGGAGGACGAAAATGACCTAAATGTTCATCCAATGACACAAATGAACTTATTGGATGCACAAGATTGGTTAAAAACCCTAATTGGACAAGAATAAGCCTAGGGAGGACGAAAATGACCTAAATGTTCATCCAATGACACAAACACACCTATTGGATGCACAAGATTGGTTAGAAACCCTAATTGGACAAGAATAACCATAGGAAGCACGAAAATGACCTAAATGTTAATCCAATGACACAAATGAACTTATTGGATGCACAAGATTGGTTAAAAACCCTAATTGGACAAGAATAAGCCTAGGGAGGACGAAAATAACCTAAATGTTCATCAAATGACTAAACACACCTACTGGATGCACAAGATTGGTTAGAAACCCTAATTGGACAAGAATAAGCCTAGGGAGGACGAAAATGACCTAAATGTTCACCCAATGACACAAATGAACTTATTGGATGCACAAGATTGGTTAAAAACCCTAATTGGACAAGAATAAGCCTGGGGAGGACGAAAATGACCTAAATGTTCATCCAATGACACAAACACACCTATTGGATGCCCAAGATTGGTTAAAAACCCTAATTGGACAAGAATAAGCATAGGGAGGACGAAAATGACCTAAATGTTCATCCAATGACACAAACACACCTATTGGATGCACAAGATTGGTTAGAAACCCTAATTGGACAAGAATAAGCCTAGGGAGTACGAAAATGACCTAAATGTTCATCCAATGACACAAACACACCTATTGGATGCACAAGATTGGTTAGAAACCCTAATTGGACAAGAATAAGCGTAGGGAGGACGAAAATGACCTAAATGTTCACCCAATGACACAAATGAACTTATTGGATGCACAAGATTGGTTAAAAACCCTAATTGGACAAGAATAAGCCTAGGGAGGACGAAAATGACCTAAATGTTCATCCAGTGACACAAAGACACCTATTGGATGCACAAGATTGGTTAAAAACCCTAATTGGACAAGAATAAGCATAGGGAGGACAAAAATGACCTAAATGTTCATCCAATGACACAAACACCCCTATTGGATGCACAAGATTGGTTAAAAACCCTAATTGGACAAGAATAAGCCTAGGGAGGACGAAAATGACCTAAATATTCATCCAATGACACAAATGAACTTATTGGATGCACAAGATTGGTTAAAACTCTAATTGGACAAGAATAAGCCTAGGGAGGACGAAAATGACCTAAATGTTCATCCAATGACACAAATGAACTTTTTGGATGCACAAGATTGGTTAAAACCCTAATTGGACAAGAATAAGACTAAGGAGGACAAAAATGACCTAAATGTTCATCCAATGACACAAATGAACTTATTGGATGCACATGATTGGTTAAAAATCCTAATTGGACAAGAATAAGTCTAGGGAGGACGAAAATGACCTAAATGTTAATCCAATGACACAAATGAACTTATTGGATGCACAAGATTGGTTAAAAACCCTAATTGGACAAGAATAAGACTAGGGAGGACGAAAATGACCTAAATGTTCATCCAATGACACAAACACACCTATTGGATGCACATGATTGGTTAGAAACCCTAATTGGACAAGAATAAGCCTATGGAGGATGAAAATGACCTAAATATTCATCCAATG